>JAPZIH010000976.1:0-87288 GCA_027410445.1 Discoglossus pictus
GGTATAGTGACCACAGGGGTGAGGGTATAGTGACCCCAGGGGTGAGGGTATAGTGACCCCAGTGGTGAGGGAATAGTGACCTCAGAGGTGAGGGTATAGTGACCCCAGGGGTTAGGGTATAGTGACCTCAGGGGTGAGGGTATAGTGACCCCAGTGGTGAGGGTATAGTGACCCCAGGGGTGAGGGTATAGTGACCCCCAGGGGTGAGGGTATAGTGACCCCAGGGGTGAGGGTATAGTGACCTCAGGGGTGAGGGTATAGTGACCCCAGGGGTGAGGGTATAGTGACCTCAGGGGTGAGGGTATAGTGACCCCAGGGGTGAGGGTATAGTGACCCCAGGGGTGAGGGTATAGTGACCCAAGGGGTGAGGGTATAGTGACCTCAGGGGTGAGGGTATAGTGACCCCAGGGGTGAGGGTATAGTGACCCCCAGGGGTGATGGTATAGTGGCCCCAAGGGTGAGGGTATAGTGACCTCAGGGGTGAGGGTATAGTGACCTCAGGGGTGAGGGTATAGTGACCCCAGGGGTGAGGGAATAATGACCTCAGGGGTGAGGGTATAGTGACCCCAGGGGTGAAGGAATAATGACCACAGGGTATAGTGACCACAGGGTATAGTGACCCCAGGGTTAAGGGTATAGTGACCTCAGGGGTGAGGGTATAGTGACCCCAGGGGTGAGGGTATAGGGACCCCAGGGGTGAGGGTATAGTGACCCCAGGGGTGATGGTATTGTGAGCCCCAGGGGTGAGGGTATACTGAGCCCCAGGGGTGAGGGTAAAGTGAGCCCCACGGGTGAGGGTATAGTGACCCCAGGGGTGAGGGTATAGTGACCCCAGATGTGAGGGTATAGTGACCCCAGGGGTGAGGGTATAGTGACCTCAGGGGTGAGGGTATAGTGACCTCAAGGATGAGGGTATAGTGACCCCAGGGGTGAGGGTATAGTGACCCCAGGGTATAGTGACCCCAGGGGTGAATGTATAATGACCCTAGGGTATAGTGACCCCAGGGGTGAGGGTATAGTGACCGCAGGGGTGAGGGTATAGTGACCTCAGGGGTGACGGTATAGTGACCCCAGGCGTGAAGGTATAGTGACCTCAGGGGTGAGGGTATAGTGACCCCAGGGTTGAGGGTATAGTGACCCCAGGGGTGAGGGTATAGTGACCCCAGATGTGAGGGTATAGTGACCCCAGGGGTGAGGGTATAGTGACCTCAGGGGTGAGGGTATAGTGACCTCAAGGATGAGGGTATAGTGACCCCAGGGGTGAGGGTATAGTGACCCCAGGGTATAGTGACCGCAGGGGTGAGGGTATAGTGACCTCAGGGGTGAGGGTATAGTGACCCCAGGGATGAGGGTATAGTGACCCCAGGGGTGAGGGTATAGTGACCTCAGGGGTGAGGGTATAGTGACCCCAGGGGTGAGGGTATAGTGCCCCCAGGTGTGAGGGTATAGTGACCTCAGGGGTGAGGGTATAGTGACCCCAGGGATGAGGGTATAGTGACCTCAGGGGTGAGGGTATAGTGACCCCAGGGGTGAGGGTATAGCGACCCCAGGGGTGAGGGTATAGCGACCCCAGGGGTGAGGGTATAGGGACCCCAGGGGTGAGGGTATAGTGACCCCAGGGATGAGGGTATAGTGAGCCCAGGGGTGAGGGTATAGTGACCCCAGGGTTGAGGGTTTAGTGACCCTAGGGATGAGGGTATAGTGACCCCAGGGTATAGTGACCCCAGGGGTGAGGGTATAGTGACCCCAGGTTTGAGGGTATAGTGACCTCAGGGGTGAGGGTATAGTGACCCCGGGGGTGAGGGTATAGTGCCCCCAGGGGTGAGGGTATAGTGACCTCAGGGGTGAGGGTATAGTGACCACAGGGATGAGGGTATAGTGACCCCAGGGGTGAGGGTATAGTGACCCCAGGGATGAGGGTATAGTGACCCCAGGGTTGAGGGTATAGTGACCCCAGGGATGAGGGTATAGTGACCCCCGGGGGTGAGGGTATAGTGACCCCAGGGATGAGGGTATAGTGACCCCAGGGATGAGGGTATAGTGACCCCAGGGGTGAGGGTATAGTGACCCCAGGGGTGAGGGTATAGTGACCCCAGGGGTGAGGGTATAGTGACCCCAGGGGTGAGGGTATAGTGACCTCAGGGGTGAGGGTATAGTGACCCCAGGGGTGAGGGTATAGTGACCCTCAGGGGTGAGGGTATAGTGACCCCAGGGGTGAGGGTATAGTGACCCCAGGGGTGAGGGTATAGTGACCCCAGGGGTGAGGGTATAGTGACCCCAGGGGTGAGGGTATAGTGACCTCAGGGGTGAGGGTATAGTGACCCCAGGGGTGAGGGTATAGTGACCTCCAGGGGTGAGGGTATAGTGACCCCAGGGGTGAGGGTATAGTGACCCCAGGGGTGAGGGTATAGTGAGCCCTGGGGTGAGGGTATAGTGACCCCAGGGGTGAGGGTATAGTGACCCCAGGGGTGAGGGTATAGTGACCCCCAGGGGTGAGGGTATAGTGACCCCAGGGGTGAGGGTATAGTGACCTCAGGGGTGAGGGTATAGTGACCCCAGGGGTGAGGGTATAGCGACCCCAGGGGTGAGGGTATAGCGACCCCAGGGATGAGGTTATAGTGACCCCAGGGATGAGGGTATAGTGACCCCCAGGGGTGAGGGTATAGTGACCCCAGGGATGAGGGTATAGTGACCCCAGGGTATAGTGACCTCAGGGGTGAGGGTATAGTGACCCCAGGGATGAGGGTATAGTGACCCCAGTGGTACCAGCTCTTACCTCTAGACCTACCTGATGTCAGAGTAATAAGACTTGTTTCTTGTAGATGACGCCATCAACTTAAACCCTGAACAGGGACAGGAGACATCCAAAAATGCCTTAAGTCCTGAAGAGAGTTCCCTTGGACTGGGTCTGGTACCCACCACAGAGCAGAACTCTGGCATCATGAGCGAGAGCGACCCACAGGAGGACACTGCCAGGTACATGGCAATGTGCAATCTCCCCTCTGTAAAATGGGCGCAGTGCCCTTAGATGGCTACCCTTCTATCTGTAGATTGGTCATAGTGCACCTTGGATGGTCATCCAACCCTCCATAGAATGGTCACTGTGACGACCTAGGGGTGAGGGGACCCTCATGCTTTCCGCTACAGAAACACCCATAGATTGTTAGGATTCTGGTAATCCCAGTGCCCAGCTGCTTTTCCAGGTATCAGGAACAACTGGATCAGAATGATACCAGCATCATGATACAGCAGAAGCCTATGTAGGTCCATTTAAAGTAGGACCTAGTGGAGGTATCAAAATACCAACAAGTGATGTACCTCCTAAAGCGTTCCCTCAAGAATGACAGTACAATGTTTTCCATGTACATTCAGACGCAGACTGGTTTATTGGTGGACATCCAGTATATTTATACAAACATCAACACAACCTCTGATGTCATCCCCCAGATTCCCCCCAGCTGGCCAGAAACCGGGCTGATTAATCCTCTCTTTGTTCTCAGCCTCCCAAGGTGTCATAAATCAGAACAATGGCGGATAATCTTATTTTGCCACTCCATTCATAACTGAATCTTCATTGTTCTCTGGCATCTGCCAGTCCCTCTTCCTTACTGGACCCCTGAGCTGAGTACCATGCAAGGTGTGGCTCTCGTTCCCCAGAGAACTCCAATAATATACCATGCAAGGTGTGGCTCCCGTTCCCCAGAGAACTCCGATAATATACCATGCAAGGTGTGGCTCCCGTTCCCCAGAGAACTCCGATAATATACCATGCAAGATGTGGCTCCCTTTCCCCAGAGAACTCCAATAATATACCATGCAAGGTATCGCTCCCATTCCCCAGAGAACACCGATAATATACCATGCAAGTTGTGGCTTCCGTTCCCCAGAGAACTCCCATAATATACCATGCAAGGTGTGGCTCCCATTCCCCAGAGAACACCGATAATATACCATGCAAGGTGTGGCTCTCGTTCCCCAGAGAACTCCCATAATATACCATGCAAGATGTGGCTCCCTTTCCCTAGAGAACTCCGATAATATACCATGCAAGTTGTGGCTCCCGTTCCCCAGAGAACTCCCATAATATACCATGCAAGGTGTGGCTCCCATTCCCCAGAGAACTCCGATAATATACCATGTAAGTTGTGGCTCCCGTTCCCCAGAGAACTCCGATAATATTCCATGCAAGTTGTGGCTCCCGTTGCCCAGAGAACTCCGATAATATACCATGCAAGGTGTGGCTCCCGTTCCCCAGAGAACTCCGATAATATACCATGCAAGTTGTGGCTCCCGTTCCCCAGAGAACTCCGATAATATACCATGCAAGTTGTGGCTCCCGTTCCCCAGAGAACTCTGATGGTATACCATGCAAGTTGTGGCTCCCGTTCCCCAGAGAACTCTGATAATATACCATGCAAGTTGTGGCTCCCGTTCCCAAGAGAACTCCGATAATATACCATGCAAGTTGTGGCTCCAGTTCCCCAGAGAACTCCGATAATATACCATGCAAGTTGTGGCTCCCGTTCCTCAGAGAACTTCGATAATATACCATGCAAGGTGTGGCTCCCGTTCCCCAGAGAACTCCGATAATATACCATGCAAGGTGTGGCTCCCGTTCCCCAGAGAACTCTGATAATATACCATGCAAGGTGTGGCTCCCGTTCCCCAGAGAACTCCGATAATATACCATGCAAGGAGTGGCTCCCGTTCCCCAGAGAACTCCGATAATATACCATGCAAGGTGTGGCTCCCGTTCCCCAGAGAACTCCGATAATATACCATGCAAGGTGTGGCTCTCGTTCCAAAAAGAACTCCGATAATATACCATGCAAGTTGTGGCTCCCGTTCCCCAGAGAACTCCGATAATATACCATGCAAGTTGTGGCTCCCGTTCCTCAGAGAACTTCGATAATATACCATGCAAGGTGTGGCTCCCGTTCCCCAGAGAACTCCGATAATATACCATGCAAGGTGTGGCTCCCGTTCCCCAGAGAACTCCGATAATATACCATGCAAGGTGTGGCTCCCGTTCCCCAGAGAACTCCGATAATATACCATGCAAGGTGTGGCTCCCGTTCCCCAGAGAACTCCGATAATATACCATGCAAGGTGTGGCTCCCGTTCCCCAGAGAACTCCGATAATATACATTGCAAGGTGTGGCTCCCGTTCCCCAGAGAACTCCGATAATATACCATGCAAGGTGTGGCTCTCGTTCCAAAAAGAACTCCGATAATATACCATGCAAGTTGTGGCTCCCGTTCCCCAGAGAACTCCGATAATATACTTTATGAAAATCTCTTGGGAAAATCCAACATTTTAATACAAAACATGACGGGTTCTATTCACATGTTTTAAACTGTTCAGGACTGCACAAAGTGGGTTTCACAAGGGCAGTCCAGTTGTGACAGTCACAGTACCTCTTGTCTGTACTGTGACCTCTTTATATAGTCGCAGTGTCCTCTGGATGGAATCTGGCCCTCTAGATTAAGTGGTCTTGGTGCCCCTTGAATGGTTATCCCGCTGGCCACACAAAGAGCACCTTGGATAGTCATCCTGTCCTGTGTAGAATTGCCCATGGAATGGTTATCTTGCTCTCTTGGGTTTGGTCACAGTGCCCCTTAGATGGTTATCCGGCTCTCTGTAAAATGGTTATAGAGCACATTGGATTGTCATCCTGCTTTCTGTAGATTGTTCACAGTACCTCTTGGATGGTCATACTGGTCTCTAGAATGGTCATGGTATGTCTTGGATGATCACTTTGCCATCTTTAGTATAATCACAGTACCTCTTGGATGGTCATCCTTCTCTCTAGAATGGTCGCAGTACCTCTTGGATGGTCATCCTCCTCTCTAGAATGGTCACAGTACCTCTTGGATGGTCATCCTCCTCTCTAGAATGGTCACAGTACCTCTTGGATGGTCATACTGGTCTCTAGAATGGTCATGGTATGTCTTGGAGGATCACTTTGCCATCTTTAGTATAATCGCAGTACCTCTTGGATGGTCATCCTTCTCTCTAGAATGGTCACAGTACCTCTTGGATGGTCATCCCCCTCTCTAGAATGGTCACAGTACCTCTTGGATGGTCATCCTCCTCTCTAGAATGGTCACAGTACCTCCTGGGTGGACACTCTGCTCTCTAGAATGGTCACAGTACCTCCTGGGTGGTCACTCTGCTCTCTAGAATGGTCACAGTGCTCAAGTGGATATCACACCCTCTGTCCTTGTGATGGTCATTCTGCTCTGGCCATTCTGACCTCTATAAACTTTGTCGGCCCACCTTGTATCTGTATTTTTATTTTCTATATTTTATTGTTTTTCAAGTGATACATCCTCCTTTCTGAGCAGGCCACAGAAGGATAAGAGTCGAGCCGCGCCCAATCTGAAGATCCAGCTCAAACCAACAGAAGCTAGCAATGAGGGTCCCAGTGCCATGGGGGCAGAGAGACAGGAGGAAGAGAAGGCCTCGGATATCGTGAGCCCAGGAGCTAGCGATCAAGTCCCACAGAGCCCAGTGGTTATAATTGGAGAAGATGTATTTCAAGTTATAGGTGAGAAGCTGAAATAGGTCTTTTCTTCTTCACATGGCTTTACCCTGAAGACTGTAGGTTCAGAGCCCTAGGTTGTAATTAACAATTATTACCAATGATCTCTCCGATTTGCAATGTATATCAGTCTGTATCAAAATGAACATTATTAATAACATTCAGTCGATAGAGTACTTATTAATATGTGAACATATGTTAGAATAAATAAATGTATTAAAATATATATTTTTATTTAGACCAGGGTAACAACGACGAATTAAAAACACATGTAAAAAATCCAGGATTGGAACATTAAGATTAAAAAGAGGCTAAGTTGTGTGAGATAAGTTAACCACCAGAAAAATATATCAAACTCTTAATAGAGGGGTATTCTTTCTCTCCTGTTACTTTTTCCGATCAAACTTATGAACATCTTATTGGTCACGCATTAATTTGGCGTCGGTATATAGATAATATTTTGCTGATTTGGACTGGTTCAAAAGCAGAGTTTGAGACCTTCATGCAACTATTAAACAACAATGATATAGGTCTAAAATTCACATATGAAATACATCCCTCCCAAATCACTTTTTTAGACCTGTATATCCGGAAATACAATCAGGGGGAAATTACTACCACCACCTATAGAAAGGATACAGCCACCAATACTTTGCTCATGTGGGATAGCCAACATTTCGAACCATTAAAAAGAGGCATCCCCAAAGGACAATACTTGAGGATAAGAAGAAATTGCAGCTCAGATACTGAATTCAAGATAGAGGCAGTCAAACTCAAACCGAGATTTCGGGAGAGGGGCTACCCAAATAAATGCCTGAAAAAAGCATTTCAACATGCCTTGACCTGTGATAGAACGGAAATGCTGAATAGGCAACATACGAAAAGCTCTGAGTCAATAAAAATACAACCTAGATGGATAATGACGTTTGGGTATGACTCACCCGCAATAAAAGAGATTGTATCGAAACATTGGCATATTCTAAAAAGTGATGAAGATCTATCATCTCATGTATCAATAACATATCGTAGAGGAAAGAATCTAAAGGTACATAGCTTCTTTTACGGAAAATAGATCTATAAACACATGGCTAAATCCACCAATTGGGTGCTTTAGGTGTGGAAAGTGTAAATTTTGTAAATATATAAAACCGACCAAAATTTATGAGCATCCACACAGTGGTGAAACTTGTATGTTGAAGGACTTTTCAAATTGCTGCTCTATAAATGTGATATATGTAGCCACATGTGTATGTAGCAAAATATATGTAGGAAAAACGCGACGTCAGCTGCGTAGACGCATAGGGGAACATATATATTCCATCCAAAAAGACACACCCCTAGCACGCCATGTTAAACATTATCACAGGGGAAAAAAGTGAAGTTTTGACCTTCACATTACTGGAAAAGGTACATTTGGGCCCTAGACAGGGTGACCTAGACAAAAAACTGTTACTGCATGAAGCTCGATGGATCTATAAATTAAAAGCATTGACTCCCAAAGGTCTTAATGAGGGCTTCACTTTCTCTTCTTTTATTTAATTTGGATATTTTCCACCTCACGTTATTATATACACATCACATAGGTGATATCACCAAATGGGGTTTATTATCCCACGTATTCCTTTCCCCCTCCCCCTGTCTCCTTTCCTTTTTTCACTTGTCCATACACTTCAATTCCTTTTCTGATGTTACACTACATACAAATTATATATTTTCAAATATACACATAGGTATCTTTATTCACCACATTATTACACCTTCCAACTTTTTATATTATTAAAGATGGCAGGACATCAAGTCTATTTTTAGCACTTCCATTTTTGGACATACACAATTGTTTTCTTATTGTAGCAAAAAAAGTACACTCTCTTGATAACTCTAGCGTGCTCCCAGCTCATTGTGAGCACCACGCACCACGCACTTCCCACAACCAGAGAGGGCGTTTTGACGTCACTGCGCATGTCCCACAACTTACAATTGGTTGCCATGGAGATGGCAACGCTTTAAAAAGGGCTCCAACAGCCTTAGCAGGCTTACCCGTGAAAAAGACGTCTGATGACGTCGAAACACGTCTAGCATTCCTGAGTTTCCATTCTAGAGTACTTATTACCCATAGCAGAGGTAGTCAATTATTTAAAAAAAAAATCACCAAAATCAGAATGAATGTCAAAATTGGGACACAGGTCCTCCCTTTGACTGCCACTGACCTTTAGTCTTAAGTCATACCATATGTCAAATCTCTGCTACTTAAACATATAAAACTGATTTAAATCAGGTTCGTCCGTGAGGAACGTAGGGTTAAATGTGTGTCCTAGATGGCTTAGGGCCGCATAATACCTGCCTGACCAAGAGTATGTGTGGGTATGGAATGCCGTATGTTGCACATATCTAAGTTCGTATAAGGGAATAGGAATGATACAACTTGAAAAACGCTGTAGCGTGTAATAATAAATGGGTCGAACTACCATCCGAGTCTACAGTGTATGTAACATGTATGTAACAAAAAGAGAGGGATGATGTGCAGAAGTAGTAGATATACTGGCACTTTCATTAACTGTATATAACAAAAAGGCTAGTAGTAGCAAGAATGGGCTAGTAAAGGCAATCACATGCAGTGCGCCACTTACATTGAATCAATCATTAAACCTGTAATTGCGGTTTTACTGAATAACAAGGTGCACACATATATATATATATATATATATATATATATATTAAAAAAAAGGCCACTCTGTGCCCAATACTTGCAGTTTACAGAGACAACGCAAGACAAATTAGATCCTCCATAGGATAGAGTCTGCACATCTCCCTCTCAAGGTCCTGACGGTCCGTTTCGCTCTCAATAAGAGCTTCCTCCGGGGTGAATTGATAAAAACTTGGGCCTATTTAAGGCCTGAGTTACTTCCACGTTTCATAGTCAAAAGGGGGCATGTCACGTTACCTCACGTGACACTAGCGTGATGACGTCATGACGTTCTCATTGAATTGTACGACGTATGGGAAATAGCAATGGTATACTAAAACGTTTTGTGTGTATAGACATAATGCATATAATGCGTCGGCCATCTTGAATTGAATGATTGAACTTTATCAGTTCTGAGTGGTGAACAAAATTACAATCATCATTTTTACAGATAAATTATTAAGCAAGAATGGACTGGATGAGACTAATAGACCCCATTAGAAAAAAAATATACAATAATAATAATAATAGAAAATGAATTAGATTAATTAATTGATATAAGTTAAATAAACAAGAAAATAATATAAAGAGGGTTGTAAATAAAACTCTTGTTGAAGAGTGAGATGAATTGGAAAACTATGAACTATTATTATTATTATAGTTTATTTATAATGCACCGACATATTCCGTAGCGCTGTACATAAATTAGGTTTATGCAATATCACATTAACATCAATTTGTAGACATTAGAAAATGATTTTCTTACCATTTATATCTACCCTGTACACTCGCATGGTGGTCCGACCCATTTATTATTACACGCTATGGCGTTTTTCAAGTTTTATCATTCCTATTCCCTTATTGAATTGTATCCTTATACATCAATATTAGTGTTACCCACTAGGGAAAATACCAGGTCATGTAATGTATTTACATGTCTAAGCTCCTCACATGTATGTGATCCTTTCTCACAGATGACTGCCCCCCACCCCCGGCCCCCTTCCCTCATCGTTTGGTGACTCTCAGGACTGGAAATGTGACTGACTTGTACGATCTGAAAACAGAAGAGGCTCTTGGGGGGTGAGATCATGTTACATGTGTGTGTACAACATGATACATTCAGTGACCTAGGTCACACATGCAGTGACATGTTCCCTTTTTGTGTGCAGAGGTCGGTTTGGAGACGTCCATATTTGTAGAGAGAAGTCCAGCGGTCTGCAGCTCGTGGCTAAAGTCATAAAAATACAGACTGGACAAGAGAAAGTAAAAGAAATTCTGGAGGCTGTCTGACTTATGTCTGTCTACACGCATGTCTAGGTGTCTCCCTGTCTGACTTATGTCTGTCTACATGCATGTCTAGGTGTCACTATGTCTGTCTACACGCATGTCTAGGTGTCTCCCTGTCTGACTTATGTCTGTCTACACGCATGTCTAGGTGTCTCCCTGTCTGACTTATGTCTGTCTACATGCATGTCTAGGTGTCACTATGTCTGTCTACATGCATGTCTAGGTGTCTCCCTGTCTGACTTATGTCTGTCTACATGCATGTCTAGGTGTCTCCCTGTCTGACTTATGTCTGTCTACATGCATGTCTAGGTGTCTCCCTGTCTGACTTATGTCTGTCTACACGCATGTCTAGGTGTCTCCCTGTCTGACTTATGTCTGTCTACATGCATGTCTAGGTGTCACTATGTCTGTCTACACGCATGTCTAGGTGTCTCCCTGTCTGACTTATGTCTGTCTACATGCATGTCTAGGTGTCACTATGTCTGTCTACATGCATGTCTAGGTGTCTCCCTGTCTGACTTATGTCTGTCTACATGCATGTCTAGATGTCTCCCTGTCTGACTTATGTCTGTCTACATGCATGTCTAGGTGTCTCTCTGTCTGACTTATGTCTGTCTACATGCATGTCTAGGTGTCACTATGTCTGTCTTCATGCATGTCTAGGTGTCTCCCTGTCTGACTTATGTCTGTCTACATGCATGTCTAGGTGTCTCCCTGTCTGACTTATGTCTGTCTACATGCATGTCTAGGTGTCTCCCTGTCTGACTTATGTCTGTCTACATGCATGTCTAGATGTCTCCCTGTCTGACTTATGTCTGTCTACATGCATGTCTAGGTGTCTCTCTGTCTGACTTATGTCTGTCTACATGCATGTCTAGGTGTCTCCCTGTCTGACTTATGTCTGTCTACATGCATGTCTAGGTGTCTCTCTGTCTGACTTATGTCTGTCTACATGCATGTCTAGGTGTCTCCCTGTCTGACTTATGTCTGTCTACATGCATGTCTAGGTGTCTCCCTGTCTGACTTATGTCTGTCTACATGCATGTCTAGGTGTCTCCCTGTCTGACTTATGTCTGTCTACATGCATGTCTAGGTGTCTCCCTGTCTGACTTATGTCTGTCTACATGCATGTCTAGATGTCTCCCTGTCTGACTTATGTCTGTCTACATGCATGTCTAGGTGTCTCTCTGTCTGACTTATGTCTGTCTACATGCATGTCTAGGTGTCACTATGTCTGTCTTCATGCATGTCTAGGTGTCTCCCTGTCTGACTTATGTCTGTCTACATGCATGTCTAGGTGTCTCCCTGTCTGACTTATGTCTGTCTACATGCATGTCTAGGTGTCACTATGTCTGTCTACATGCATGTCTAGGTGTCACTATGTCTGTCTACACGCATGTCTAGGTGTCTCCCTGTCTGACTTATGTCTGTCTACATGCATGTCTAGGTGTCTCCCTGTCTGACTTATGTCTGTCTACATGCATGTCTAGTTGTCTCCCTGTCTGACTTATGTCTGTCTACATGCATGTCTAGATGTCTCCCTGTCTGACTTATGTCTGTCTACATGCATGTCTAGATGTCTCCCTGTCTGACTTATGTCTGTCTACACGCATGTCTAGGTGTCTCCCTGTCTGACTTATGTCTGTCTACATGCATGTCTAGATGTCTCCCTGTCTGACTTATGTCTGTCTACATGCATGTCTAGGTGTCACTATGTCTGTCTTCATGCATGTCTAGGTGTCTCCCTGTCTGACTTATGTCTGTCTACACGCATGTCTAGGTGTCTCCCTGTCTGACTTATGTCTGTCTACATGCATGTCTAGGTGTCTCCCTGTCTGACTTATGTCTGTCTACATGCATGTCTAGATGTCTCCCTGTCTGACTTATGTCTGTCTACACGCATGTCTAGGTGTCTCCCTGTCTGACTTATGTCTGTCTACATGCATGTCTAGATGTCTCCCTGTCTGACTTATGTCTGTCTACATGCATGTCTAGGTGTCTCCCTGTCTGACTTATGTCTGTCTACACGCATGTCTAGGTGTCTCCCTGTCTGACTTATGTCTGTCTACATGCATGTCTAGATGTCTCTCTGTCTGACTTATGTCTGTCTACATGCATGTCTAGGTGTCACTATGTCTGTCTTCATGCATGTCTAGGTGTCTCCCTGTCTGACTTATGTCTGTCTACACGCATGTCTAGGTGTCTCCCTGTCTGACTTATGTCTGTCTACATGCATGTCTAGATGTCTCCCTGTCTGACTTATGTCTGTCTACATGCATGTCTAGATGTCTCCCTGTCTGACTTATGTCTGTCTACATGCATGTCTAGATGTCTCCCTGTCTGACTTATGTCTGTCTACATGCATGTCTAGGTGTCACTATGTCTGTCTACACGCATGTCTAGGTGTCTCCCTGTCTGACTTATGTCTGTCTACATGCATGTCTAGATGTCTCCCTGTCTGACTTATGTCTGTCTACACGCATGTCTAGGTGTCTCCCTGTCTGACTTATGTCTGTCTACATGCATGTCTAGATGTCTCCCTGTCTGACTTATGTCTGTCTACATGCATGTCTAGATGTCTCCCTGTCTGACTTATGTCTGTCTACACGCATGTCTAGATGTCTCCCTGTCTGACTTATGTCTGTCTACACGCATGTCTAGGTGTCTCCCTGTCTGACTTATGTCTGTCTACATGCATGTCTAGATGTCTCCCTGTCTGACTTATGTCTGTCTACATGCATGTCTAGGTGTCTCCCTGTCTGACTTATGTCTGTCTACATGCATGTCTAGGTGTCTCCCTGTCTGACTTATGTCTGTCTACATGCATGTCTAGGTGTCTCCCTGTCTGACTTATGTCTGTCTACATGCATGTCTAGGTGTCTCCCTGTCTGACTTATGTCTGTCTACATGCATGTCTAGGTGTCACTATGTCTGTCTACACGCATGTCTAGGTGTCTCCCTGTCTGACTTATGTCTGTCTACATGCATGTCTAGGTGTCTCCCTGTCTGACTTATGTCTGTCTACATGCATGTCTAGGTGTCACTATGTCTGTCTACACGCATGTCTAGGTGTCTCCCTGTCTGACTTATGTCTGTCTACATGCATGTCTAGGTGTCTCCCTGTCTGACTTATGTCTGTCTACATGCATGTCTAGATGTCTCCCTGTCTGACTTATGTCTGTCTACATGCATGTCTAGGTGTCTCCCTGTCTGACTTATGTCTGTCTACATGCATGTCTAGGTGTCTCCCTGTCTGACTTATGTCTGTCTACATGCATGTCTAGATGTCTCCCTGTCTGACTTATGTCTGTCTACATGCATGTCTAGGTGTCTCCCTGTCTGACTTATGTCTGTCTACATGCATGTTTAGGTGTCTCCCTGTCTGACTTATGTCTGTCTACATGCATGTCTAGATGTCTCCCTGTCTGACTTATGTCTGTCTACATGCATGTCTAGGTGTCTCCCTGTCTGACTTATGTCTGTCTACATGCATGTCTAGGTGTCTCCCTGTCTGACTTATGTCTGTCTACATGCATGTCTAGTTGTCACTATGTCTGTCTACATGCATGTCTAGGTGTCTCCCTGTCTGACTTATGTCTGTCTACATGCATGTCTAGATGTCTCCCTGTCTGACTTATGTCTGTCTACATGCATGTCTAGGTGTCTCCCTGTCTCACTTAAGTCTGTCTACACGCATGTCTAGGTGTCACTATGTCTGTCTACATGCATGTATAGGTGTCTCCCTGTCTGACTTATGTCTGTCTACACGCATGTCTAGGTGTCTCCCTGTCTGACTTATGTCTGTCTACACGCATGTCTAGGTGTCTCCCTGTCTGACTTATGTCTGTCTACATGCATGTCTAGGTGTCTCCCTGTCTGACTTATGTCTGTCTACATGCATGTCTAGATGTCTCTCTGTCTGACTTTTGTCTGTCTACACGCATGTCTAGGTGTCACTATGTCTGTCTACATGCATGTCTAGGTGTCTCCCTGTCTGACTTATGTCTGTCTACACGCATGTCTAGGTGTCACTATGTCTGTCTACATGCATGTCTAGGTGTCTCCCTGTCTGACTTATGTCTGTCTACATGCATGTCTAGGTGTCTCCCTGTCTGACTTATGTCTGTCTACATGCATGTCTAGGTGTCACTATGTCTGTCTACATGCATGTCTAGGTGTCTCCCTGTCTGACTTATGTCTGTCTACATGCATGTCTAGGTGTCTCCCTGTCTGACTTATGTCTGTCTACATGCATGTCTAGATGTCTCTCTGTCTGACTTTTGTCTGTCTACATGCATGTCTAGGTGTCACTATGTCTGTCTACATGCATGTCTAGGTGTCTCCCTGTCTGACTTATGTCTGTCTACATGCATGTCTAGGTGTCTCCCTGTCTGACTTATGTCTGTCTACACGCATGTCTAGGTGTCACTATGTCTGTCTACATGCATGTCTAGGTGTCTCCCTGTATGACTTATGTCTGTCTACATGCATGTCTATCTGTCTCTTAGGGTCTATCTCTCAATGTCTGTCTCTTTGTCAGGAGATGGCTCTCAATGAGGTCCAAGTGATGAATGAGTTAGACCACCCTAACTTAGTCCAGATGTTTGATGCCCTGGAGACTCCTGATGCCATGATCCTCTTCCTGGAGTAGTGAGTGTAATTTGGCCAGTTGCCCCCCAATGTGGAGCCCACTCCTGCCTGTTTCTTGTACGCCGTCCTGTAACGTGATGTCCTCCATGAGCCTCAGGTCCCCCCAGTTTAGGAGCATTGCTCTCTCAATCCCTTAACCTCAGATTTCCTGAAATGCCGCCATAACCATTGTGCCCTACCCAACTGATGTCCCCAATGCTATGTCTCCTTGGACCCTTCAGATCCCACATGACCTTCTGTCTCCCGGTTTGTTGGCATGACCTTATAACCTTCGGTCTCTTGGTTTTCCACCATGCAGTGTGGCGGCTGGGGAGCTGTTTGAGAGGATTATAGATGACAGTTTTGAGCTATGTGAGGTCGATGCCATGGTCTACGTGCGGCAGATTTGTGAAGGTGTCTTCTACATGCACCAGATGTATGTCCTGCACCTGGATCTCAAGGTACCTCTCCTGACATGACAAGGAGGAGGGGCTAAGGCACACGGACCTACATGACATCACAGGATGGAGAGTACAAACCACACTGACCTACATGACATCACAGGATGGAGAGTACAAACCGCACTGACCTACATGACATCACAGGGTGGAGAGTACAAACCACACTGACCTACATGACATATCAGGATGGAGAGTACAAACCACACTGACCTACATGACATCACAGGATGGAGAGTACAAACCGCACTGACCTACATGACATCACAGGATGGAGAGTACAAACCACACTGACCTACATGACATCACAGGATGGAGAGTACAAACCGCACTGACCTACATGACATCAAAGGATGGAGAGTACAAACCGCACTGACCTACATGACATCACAGGATGGAGAGTACAAACCACAAGGACCTACATGACATCACAGGATGGAGAGTACAAACCACACTGACCTACATGACATCACAGGATGGAGAGTACAAACCGCACTGACCTACATGACATCACAGGATGGAGAGTACAAACCACACTGACCTACATGACATCTAAGGATGGAGAGTACAAACCACACTGACCTACATGACATCACAGGATGGAGAGTACAAACCACACTGACCTACATGACATCACATGGGGGGGGGGGTACAAACCACACTGACCTACATGACATCACAGGATGGAGAGTACAAACCACACTGACCTACATGACATCACAGGATGGAGAGTACAAACCACACTGACCTACATGACATCACAGGATGGAGAGTACAAACTGCACTGACCTACATGACATCACAGGATGGAGAGTACAAACCACACTGACCTACATGACATCACAGGATGGAGAGTACAAACCACACTGACCTACATGACATCACAGGATGGAGAGTACAAACCACACTGACCTACATGACATCACAGGATGGAGAGTACAAACCGCACTGACCTACATGACATCACAGGATGGAGAGTACAAACCACACTGACCTACATGACATCACAGGATGGAGAGTACAAACCACACTGACCTACATGACATCACAGGATGGAGAGTACAAACCGCACTGACCTACATGACATCACAGGATGGAGAGTACAAACCACACTGACCTACATGACATCACAGGATGGAGAGTACAAACCACACTGACATACATGACATCACAGGATGGAGAGTACAAACCGCACTGACCTACATGACATCACAGGATGGAGAGTACAAACCGTACTGACCTACATGACATCACAGGATGGAGAGTACAAACCACACTGACCTACATGACATCACAGAATGGAGAGTACAAACCGCACTGACCTACATGACATCACAGGATAGAGAGTACAAACCACACTGACCTACATGACATCACAGGATGGAGAGTACAAACCACACTGACCTACATGACATCACTGGATGGAGAGTACAAACCACAAGGACCTACATGACATCACAGGATGGAGAGTACAAACCACACTGACCTACATGACATCACAGGATGAAGAGTACAAAACAACCTGACCTACATGACATCACAGGATGGAGAGTACCAACCACAAGGACCTACATGACATCACAGGATGGAGAGTACAAACCACACTGACCTACATGACATCACAGAATGGAGAGTACAAACCGCACTGACCTACATGACATCACAGGATGGAGAGTACAAACCACACTGACCTACATGACATCACAGGATGGAGAGTACAAACCACACTGACCTACATGACATCACAGGATGGAGAGTACAAACCGCACTGACCTACATGACATCACAGGATGGAGAGTACAAACCACAAGGACCTACATGACATCACAGGATGGAGAGTACAAACCACACTGACCTACATGACATCACAGGATGGAGAGTACAAACCGCACTGACCTACATGACATCACAGGATGGAGAGTACAAACCACACTGACCTACATGACATCACAGAATGGAGAGTACAAACCGCACTGACCTACATGACATCACAGGATGGAGAGTACAAACCACACTGACCTACATGACATCACAGGATGGAGAGTACAAACCACACTGACCTACATGACATCACAGGATGGAGAGTACAAACCGCACTGACCTACATGACATCACAGGATGGAGGGTACAAACCACACTGACCTACATGACATCACAGGATGGAGAGTACAAACCACACTGACCTACATGACATCACAGGATGGAGAGTACAAACTGCACTGACCTACATGACATCACAGGATGGAGAGTACAAACCACAAGGACCTACATGACATCACCGGATGGAGAGTACAAACCACACGGACCTACATGACATCACAAGATGGAGAGTACAAACCACACTGACCTACATGACATCACAGGATGGAGAGTACAAACTGCACTGACCTACATGACATCACAGGATGGAGAGTACAAACCGCACTGACCTACATGACATCACAGGATGGAGGGTACAAACCACACTGACCTACATGACATCACAGGATGGAGAGTACAAACCACACTGACCTACATGACATCACAGGATGGAGAGTACAAACCACACTGACCTACATGACACCACAGGATGGAGAGTACAAACCACAAGGACCTACATGACATCACATGATGGAGAGTACAAACCACACTGACCTACATGACATCACAGGATGGAGAGTACAAACCACACTGACCTACATGACATCACAGGATGGAGAGTACAAACCACACTGACCTACATGACATCACAGGATGGAGAGTACAAACCACACTGACCTACATGACATCACAGGATGGAGAGTACAAACCACACTGACCTACATGACATCACAGGATGGAGAGTACAAACCACACTGACCTACATGACATCACAGGATGGAGAGTACAAACCACAAGGACCTACATGACATCACAGGATGGAGAGTACAAACCACACTGACCTACATGACATCACAGGATGGAGAGTACAAACCACACTGACCTACATGACATCACAGGATGAAGAGTACCAACCACAAGGACCTACATGACATCACAGGATGGAGAGTACAAACCACACTGACCTACATGACATCACAGGATGGAGAGTACAAACCACACTGACCTACATGACATCACAGGATGGAGAGTACAAACCACACTGACCTACATGACATCACAGGATGGAGAGTACAAACCACACTGACCTACATGACATCACAGGATGGAGAGTACAAACCACAAGGACCTACATGACATCACAGGATGGAGAGTACAAACCGCACTGACCTACATGACATCACAGGATGGAGGGTACAAACCACACTGACCTACATGACATCACAGGATGGAGAGTACAAACCACACTGACCTACATGACATCACAGGATTGAGAGTACAAACCGCACTGACCTACATGACATCACAGGATGGAGAGTACAAACCGCACTGACCTACATGACATCACAGGATGGAGAGTACAAACCGCACTGACCTACATGACATCACAGGATGGAGAGTACAAACCACACTGACCTACATGACATCACAGGATGGAGAGTACAAAAACACTGACCTACATGACATCACAGGATGGAAGAGTACCAACCACAGGACCTACATGACATCACAGGATGGAGAGTACAAACCACACTGACCTACATGACATCACAGGATGGAGAGTACAAACCACACTGACCTACATGAATCACAGGATGAGAGTACCAAACCACAAGGACCTACATGACATCACAGGATGGAGAGTACAAACCACACTGACCTACATGACATCACAGGATGGAGAGTACAAACCGCACTGACCTACATGACATCACAGGATGGAGAGTACAAACCACTCTGACCTACATGACATCACAGATGGAGAGTACAAGACCACACTGACCTACATGACATCACAGGATGGAGAGTACAAACCACACTGACCTACATGACATCACAGGATGGAGAGTACAAACCACACTGACCTACATGACATCACAGGATAGGGGTACAAACCACACTGACCTACATGACATCACAGGATGGAGAGTACAAACCACACTGACCTACATGGAGATCACAGGATGGAGAGTAAAACCACACTGACCTACATGACATCACAGGATGGAGAGTACAAACCACACTGAACCTACATGACATCACAGGATGGAGAGTCAACCACACTGACCTACATGACATCACAGGATGGAGAGTACAAACCACCACTGACCTACATGACATCACAGGATGGAGAGTACAAACCACACTGACCTACATGACATCACAGGATGGAGAGAGTTACAAACCACACTGACCTACATGACATCACAGGATGGAGAGTACAAACCACACTGACCTACATGACATCACAGGATGGAGAGTACAAACCACACTGACCTACATGACATCACAGGATGGAGAGTACAAAACCGCACTGACCTACATGACATCACAGGATGGAGAGTACAAACCACACTGACCTACATGACATCACCGGATGGAGAGTACAAACCACTGACCTACATGACATCACAGGATGGAGAGTACAAACCACACTGACCTACATGACATCACAGGATGGAGAGTACACACTGACCTACATGACATCACAGGATGGAGAGTACAAACCGCCACTGACCTACATGACATCACAGGATGGAGAGTACAAACCGCACTGACCTACATGATCACAGAATGGAGAGTACAAACCACACTGACCTACATGACATCACAGGATGGAGAGTACAAACCACACTGACCTACATGACATACAGGATGGAGAGTACAAACCACACTGACCTACATGACATCACAGGATGGAGAGTACAAACCACACTGACCTACATGACATCACAGGATGGAGAGTACAAACCACACTGACCTACATGACATCACAGGTGGAGAGTACAAACCACACTGACCTACATGACATCACAGGATGGAGAGTAAAAACCACAAGACCTACATGACATCACAGGATGGAGAGTACAAACCACACTGACTACATGACATCACAGGATGGAGAGTACAAACCACACTGACCTACATGACATCACATGGAGAGTACAAACCAGCACTGACCTACATGACATCACAGGATGGAGAGTACAAACCAGCACTGACCTACATGACATCACAGGATGGAGAGTACAAACCACACTGACCTACATGACATCACAGGATGGAGAGTACAAACCACACTGACCTACATGACATACAGGATGGAGAGTACAAACCACACTGACCTACATGACATCACGAGGATGGAGAGTACAAACCACACTGACCTACATGACATCACAGGATGGAGAGTACAAACCACACTGACCTACATGACATCACAGGATGGAGAGTACAAACCACACTGACCCTACAGACATCACAGGATGGAGAGTACAAACCACACTGACCTACATGACATCACAGGATGGAGAGTACAAACCACACTGACCTACATGACATCACAGGATGGAGAGTACAAACCACACTGACCTTACATGACATCACAGGATGGAGAGTACAAACCAGCACTGACCTACAGACATCACAGGATGGAGAGTACAAACCACACTGACCTACATGACATCACAGGATGGAGAGTACAAACCACACTGACCTACATGACATCACAGGATGGAGAGTACAAACCACACTGACCTACATGACATCACAGGATGAGAAGTACAAAACACACTGACCTACATGACATCACAGGATGGAGAGTACAAACCGCACTGACCTACATGACATCCAGGATGGAGAGTACAAACCGCACTGACCCTACATGACATCACAGGATGGAGAGTACAAACCGCACTGACCTACATGACATCACAGGATGGAGAGAACAAACCAGCACCTGACCTACATGACATCACAGGATGGAGAGTAACAAACCACACTGACCTACATGACATCACAGGATGGAGAGTACAAACCACACTGACCTACATGACATCACAGGATGGAGAGTACAAACCCACACTGACCTACATGACATCACAGGATGGAGAGTACAAACCACACTGACCTCATGACATCACAGGATGGAGAGTACAAACGCACTGACCTACATGACATCACAGGATGGAGAGTACAAACCGCACTGACCTACATGACATCACAGGATGGAGAGTACAAACCGCACTGACCTACATGACATCACAGGATGGAGAGTACAAACCGCACTGACCTACATGACATCACAGGATGGAGAGTACAAACCAGCACTGACCTACATGACATCACAGGATGAGAGAGTACAAACCACACTGACCTACATGACATCACAGGATGGAGAGTACAAACCACACTGACCTACATGACATCACAGGATGGAGAGTACAAACCACACTGACCTACATGACATCACAGGATGGAGAGTACAAACAGCACTGACCTACATGACATCACAGGATGGAGAGTACAAACCGCACTGACCTACATGACATCACAGGATGGAGAGTACAAACCACACTGACCTACATGACATCACAGGATGGAGAGTACAAAACCACACTGACCTACATGACATCACAGGATGGAGAGTACAAACCACACTGACCTACATGACATCACAGGATGGAGAGTACAAACCGCACTGACTACATGACATCACAGGATGGAGAGTACAAACCACACTGACCTACATGACATCACAGGATGGAGAGTACCCACACTGACCTACATGACATCACAGGATGGAGAGTACAAACCACACTGACTACATGACATCACAGGATGGAGAGTACAAACCACACTGACCTACATGACATCACAGGATGGAGGTACAAACCGCACTGACCTACATGACATCACAGGATGGAGAGTACAAACCACACTGACCTACATGACATCACAGGATGGAGAGTACAAACCACACTGACCTACATGACATCACAGGATGGAGAGTACAACCCACTGACCTACATGACATCACAGGATGGAGAGTACAAACACACTGACCTACATGACATCACAGGATGGAGAGTACAAACCACACTGACCTACATGACATCACAGGATGGAGAGTACAAACCACAGGACCTACATGACATCACAGGATGGAGAGTACAAACCACACTGACCTACATGACATCACAGGATGGAGAGTAAAACCACACTGACCTACATGACATCACAGGAATGGAGAGTACAAACCGCACTGACCTACATGACATCACAGGATGGAGAGTACAAACCACACTGACCCTACATGACATCACAGGATGGAGAGTACAAACCACAAGGACCTACATGACATCACAGGATGGAGAGTACAAACCACACTGACCTACATGACATCACAGGATGGAGAGTACAACCACACTGACCTTACATGACATCACAGGATGGAGAGTACAAACCGCACTGACCTACATGACATCACAGGATGGAGAGTACAAACCACACTGACCTACATGACATCACAAGGATGGAGAGTACAAACCACACTGACCTACATGACATCACAGGATGGAGAGTACAAACCACACTGACCCTACATGACATCACAGGATGGAGAGTACAAACCACACTGACCTACATGACATCCACAGGATGGAGGTTACAAACCACACTGACCTACATGAAATCACAGGATGGAGGGTACAAACCACAATGACCTACATGACATCACAGGATGGAGAGTACAAACCACACTGACCTACATGACATCACAGGATGGAGAGTACAAACCACACTGACCTACATGACATCACAGGATGGAGAGTACAAACACATGACCTACATGACATCACAGAGATGGAGAGTACAAACCGCACTGACCTACATGACATCACAGGATGGAGAGTACAAACCGCACTGACCTACATGACATCACAGGATGGAGAGTACAAACCGCACTGACCTACATGACATCACAGGATGGAGAGTACAAAACCGCACTGACCTACATGACATCACAGGATGGAGAGTACAAACCGCACTGACCTACATGACATCACAGGATGGAGAGTACAAACCACACTGACTACATGACATCACAGGATGGAGAGTACAAACCGCACTGACCTACATGACATCACAGGATGGAGAGTACAAACAAAACCCACTGACCTACATGACATCACAGGATGGAGAGTACAAACGCACTGACCTACATGACATCACAGGATGGAGAGTACAAACCGCACTGACCTACATGACATCACAGGATGGAGAGTACAAACCGCACTGACCTACATGACATCACAGGATGGGAGTACAAACCGCACTGACTACATGACATCACAGGATGGAGAGTACAAACCGCACTGACCTACATGACATCACAGGATGGAGAGTACAAACCAACACTGACCTACATGACATCACAGGATGGAGAGTACAAACCACACTGACCTACATGACATCACAGGATGGAGAGTACAAACCACACTGACCTACATGACATCACAGGATGGAGAGTACAAACTGCACTGACCTACATGACATCACAGGATGGAGAGTACAAACCACTGACCTACATGACATCACAGGATGGAGAGTACAAACCACAGACCTACATGAACATCACAGGATGGAGAGTACAACCCACACTGACCTACATGACATCACAGGATGGAGAGTACAAACCACACTGACCTACATGAATCACAGGATGGAGAGTACAAACCACACTGACCTACATGACATCACAGGATGGAGAGTACAAACCACACTGACCTACATGACATCACAGGATGGAGAGTACAAACCACATGACCTACATGACATCACAGGATGGAGAGTACAAAACCACACTGACCTACATGACATCAAGGATGGAGAGTACAAAACACACTGACCTACATGACATCACAGGATGGAGTAGTTACAAACCACACTGACCTACATGACATCACAGGATGGAGAGTACAAACCACACTGACTACATGACATCACAGGATGGAGAGTACAAAACCGCACTGACCTACATGACATCACAGGATGGAGAGTACAAACCACACTGACCTACATGACATCACAGGATGGAGAGTACAAACCACACTGACCTACATGACATCACAGGATGGAGAGTACAAACGCACTGACCTACATGACATCACAGGATGGAGAGTACAAACACACTGACCTACATGACATCACAGGATGGAGAGTACAAACCACATGACCTACATGACATCACAGGATGGAGAGTACAAACCACACTGACCTACATGACATCACAGGATGGAGGTACAAACCACACTGACCTACATGACATCACAGGATGGAGAGTAAAACCACACTGACCTAATGACATCACAGGATGGGAGTACAAACCACACTGACCTACATGACATCACAGGATGGAGGAGTACAAACCGCACTGACCTACATTGACATCACAGGATGGAGGGTACAAACCACAGGACCTACATGACATCACAGGATGGAGAGTACAAACCACACTGACCTACATGACATCACAGGATGGAGAGTACACACACTGACCTACATGACATCACAGGATGGAGAGTACAAACCACACTGACCTACATGACAATCACAGGATGGAGAGTACAAACCACACTGACCTACATGACATCACAGGATGGAGAGTAACAAACCACTGACCTAATGACATCACAGGATGGAGAGTACAAACCACATGACCTACATGACATCACAGGATGGAGAGTACAAACCGCACTGACCTACATGACATCACAGGATGGAGAGTACAAACCGCACTGACCTACATGACATCACAGGATGGAGAGTACAAACCGCACTGACTACATGACATCACTGGATGGAGAGTACAAACCGCACTGACCTACATGACATCACAGGATGGAGAGTACAAACCGCACTGACCTACATGACATCACAGGATGGAGAGTACAAAACCGCACTGACTACATGACATCACAGGATGGAGAGTACAAACCACACTGACCTACATGACATCACGGATGGAGAGTACAAACCACACTGGACCTACATGATCACAGGATGGAGAGTACAAACACTGACCTACATGACATCACAGGATGGAGAGTACAAACACAAGGACCTACATGACATCACAGGATGGAGAGTACACACCACACTGACCTACATGACATCACAGGATGGAGAGTACAAACCCACTGACCTACATGACATCACAGGATGGAGAGTACAAACCACATGACCTACATGACATCACAGGATGGAGGAGTACAAACCCACTGACCTACATGACACACAGGATGGAGAGTACAAACCACACTGACCTACATGACATCACAGGATGGAGAGTACAAACCACACTGACACTACATGACATCACAGGATGGAGAGTAAAACCACACTGACCTACATGACATCACAGGATGGAGAGTACAAACCCACTGACCTACATGACATCACAGGATGGAGAGTACAAACCACACTGACCTACATGACATCACAGGATGGAGAGTACAAACCACACTGACCTACTGACATCACAGGATGGAGAGTACAAACCACACTGACCTACATGACATCACAGGATGGAGAGTACAAACACACTGACCTACATGAATCACAGGATGGAGAGTACAAACCACACTGACCTACATGACATCACAGGATGGAGAGTACAAACCGCACTGACCTACATGACATCACAGGATGGAGAGTAAAACCCACTGACCTACATGACATCACAGGATGGAGAGTACAAACCACACTGACCTACATGACATCACAGGATGGAGAGTACAAACCACATGACCTACATGACATCACAGGATGGAGAGTACAAACCACACTGACCACATGACATCACAGGATGGAGAGTACAAACCACACTGACCTACTGACATCACAGGATGAGAGTACACACCCCACTGACCTACATGACATCACAGGATGGAGAGTACAAACCCCACTGACCTACATGACATCACAGGATGGAGAGTAAAAACCACACTGACCTACATGACATCACAGGATGGAGAGTACAAACCCCACTGACCTACATGACATCACAGGATGGAGAGTACAAACCACACTGACCTACATGACATCACAGGATGGAGAGTACAAAACCACACTGACCTACATGACATCACAGGATGGAGAGTACAAACCACACTGACCTACATGACATCACAGGATGGAGAGTACAAACCACACTGACCTACATGACATCACAGGATGGAGAGTACAAACCACACTGACCTACATGACATCACAGGATGGAGAGTACAAACCACATGACCTACATGACATCACAGGATGGAGAGTACAAACCACACTGACCTACATGACATCACAGGATGGAGAGTACAAACCACACTGACCTACATGACATCACAGGATGGAGAGTACAAACCACACTGACCTACATGACATCACAAGATGGAGAGTACAAACCACACTGACCTACATGACATCACAGGATGGAGAGTACAAACCACACTGACCTACATGACATCACAGGATGGAGAGTACAAACCACACTGACCTACATGACATCACAGGATGGAGAGTACAAACCACACTGACCTACATGACATCACAGGATGGAGAGTACAAACCGCACTGACCTACATGACATCACAGGATGGAGAGTAAACCACACTGACCTACATGACATCACGTGGTGGAGAGTACAAACCGCACTGACCTACATGACATCACAGGATGGAGAGTACAAACCACACTGACCTACATGACATCACAGGATGGAGGGTACAAACCGCACTGACCTACATTACATCACAGGATGGAGGGTACAAACCACAAGGACCTACATGACATCACAGGATGGAGAGTACAAACCACACTGACCTACATGACATCACAGGATGGAGAGTACAAACCACACTGACCTACATGACATCACAGGATGGAGAGTACAAACCACACTGACCTACATGACATCACAGGATGGAGAGTACAAACCGCACTGACCTACATGACATCACAGGATGGAGAGTACAAACCGCACTGACCTACATGACATCACAGGATGGAGAGTACAAACCGCACTGACCTACATGACATCACAGGATGGAGAGTACAAAACCGCACTGACCTACATGACATCACAGGATGGAGAGTACAAACCACAAGGACCTACATGACATCACAGGATGGAGAGTACAAACCGCACTGACCTACATGACATCACAGGATGGAGAGTACAAACCGCACTGACCTACATGACATCACAGGATGGAGAGTACAAACCGCACTGACCTACATGACATCACAGGATGGAGAGTACAAACCGCACTGACCTACATGACATCACAGGATGGAGAGTACAAACCACACTGACCTACATGACATCACAGGATGGAGAGTACAAACCACACTGACCTACATGACATCACAGGATGGAGAGTACAAACCACACTGACCTACATGACATCACAGGATGGAGAGTACAAACCACACTGACCTACATGACATCACAGGATGGAGAGTACAAACCACACTGACCTACATGACATCACAGGATGGAGAGTACAAACTGCACTGACCTACATGACATCACAGGATGGAGAGTACAAACCACAAGGACCTACATGACATCACAGGATGGAGAGTACAAACCACACTGACCTACATGACATCACAGGATGGAGAGTACAAACCGCACTGACCTACATGACATCACAGGATGGAGAGTACAAACCACACTGACCTACATGACATCACAGGATGGAGGGTACAAACCACACTGACCTACATGACATCACAGGATGGAGAGTACAAACCACACTGACCTACATGACATCACAGGATGGAGAGTACAAACCACACTGACCTACATGACATCACAGGATGGAGAGTACAAACCACACTGACCTACATGACATCACAGGATGGAGAGTACAAACCACACTGACCTACATGACATCACAGGATGGAGAGTACAAACCACACTGACCTACATGACATCACAGGATAGAGAGTACAAACCACACTGACCTACATGACATCACAGGATGGAGAGTACAAACCACACTGACCTACATGACATCACAGGATGGAGAGTACAAACCGCACTGACCTACATGACATCACAGGATGGAGAGTACAAACCACACTGACCTACATGACATCACAGGATGGAGAGTACAAACCGCACTGACCTACATGACATCACAGGATGGAGAGTACAAACCGCACTGACCTACATGACATCACAGGATGGAGAGTACAAACCACAAGGACCTACATGACATCACAGGATGGAGAGTAAAAACCACACTGACCTACATGACATCACAGGATGGAGAGTAAAAACCACACTGACCTACATGACATCACAGGATGGAGAGTACAAACCACACTGACCTACATGACATCACAGGATGGAGGGTACAAACCACACTGACCTACATGACATCACAGGATGGAGAGTACAAACCACACTGACCTACATGACATCACAAGATGGAGAGTACAAACCACACTGACCTACATGACATCACAGGATGGAGAGTACAAACCACACTGACCTACATGACATCACAGGATGGAGAGTACAAACCACACTGACCTACATGACATCACAGGATGGAGAGTACAAACCACACTGACCTACATGACATCACAGGATGGAGAGTACAAACCACACTGACCTACATGACATCACAGGATGGAGAGTACAAACCGCGCTGACCTACATGACATCACAGGATGGAGAGTACAAACCACACTGACCTACATGACATCACAGGATGGAGAGTACAAACCACACTGACCTACATGACATTACAAGATGGAGAGTACAAACCACACTGACCTACATGACATCACAGGATGGAGAGTACAAACCACAAGGACCTACATGACATCACAGGATGGAGAGTACAAACCACACTGACCTACATGACATCACAGGATGGACATCACAGGATGGAGAGTACAAACCGCACTGACCTACATGACATCACAGGATGGAGAGTACAACCACAAGGACCTACATGACATCACAGGATGGAGAGTACAAACCGCACTGACCTACATGACATCACAGGATGGAGAGTACAAACCACACTGACCTACATGACATCACAGGATGGAGAGTACAAACCGCACTGACCTACATGACATCACAGGATGGAGAGTACAAACCTCACTGACCTACATGACATCACAGGATGGAGAGTACAAACCACACTGACCTACATGACATCACAGGATGGAGAGTACAAACCGCACTGACCTACATGACATCACAGGATGGAGAGTACAAACCACACTGACCTACATGACATCACAGGATGGAGAGTACAAACCACACTGACCTACATGACATCACAGGATGGAGAGTACAAACCACACTGACCTACATGACATCACAGGATGGAGAGTACAAACCGCACTGACCTACATGACATCACAGGATGGAGAGTACAAACCACACTGACCTACATGACATCACAGGATGGAGAGTACAAACCACACTGACCTACATGACATCACAGGATGGAGAGTACAAACCACACTGACCTACATGACATCACATGGTGGAGAGTACAAACCGCACTGACCTACATGACATCCCAAGATGGAGAGTACAAACCACACTGACTTACATGACATCACAGGATGGAGAGTACAAACCACACTGACCTACATGACATCACAGGATGGAGAGTACACACCACACTGACCTACATGACATCACAGGATGGAGAGTACAAACCACAAGGACCTACATGACATCACAGGATGGAGAGTACACACCACACTGACCTACATGACATCACAGGATGGAGAGTACAAACCACACTGACCTACATGACATCACAGGATGGAGAGTACAAACCACACTGACCTACATGACATCACAGGATGGAGAGTACAAACCACACTGACCTACATGACATCACAGGATGGAGAGTACAAACCGCACTGACCTACATGACATCACAGGATGGAGAGTACAAACCACACTGACCTACATGACATCACAGGATGGAGAGTACAAACCACACTGACCTACATGACATCACAGGATGGAGAGTACAAACCACACTGACCTACATGACATCACAGGATGGAGAGTACAAAACGCACTGACCTACATGACATCACAGGATGGAGAGTACAAACCACACTGACCTACATGACATCACAGGATGGAGGGTACAAACCACACTGACCTACATGACATCACAGGATGGAGAGTACAAACCACACTGACCTACATGACATCACAGGATGGAGAGTACAAACCACACTGACCTACATGACATCACAGGATGGAGAGTACAAACCACACTGACCTACATGACATCACAGGATGGAGAGTACAAACCACACTGACCTACATGACATCACAGGATGGAGAGTACAAACCACACTGACCTACATGACATCACAGGATGGAGAGTACAAACCGCACTGACCTACATGACATCACAGGATGGAGAGTACAAACCACAAGGACCTACATGACATCACAGGATGGAGAGTACAAACCACACTGACCTACATGACATCACAGGATGGAGAGTACAAACCACACTGACCTACATGACATCACAGGATGGAGAGTACAAACCACACTGACCTACATGACATCACAGGATGGAGAGTACAAACCACACTGACCTACATGACATCACAGGATGGAGAGTACAAACCACACTGACCTACATGACATCACAGGATGGAGAGTACAAACCACACTGACCTACATGACATCACAGGATGGAGAGTACAAACCACACTGACCTACATGACATCACAGGATGGAGAGTACAAACCACACTGACCTACATGACATCACAGGATGGAGAGTACAAACCGCACTGACCTACATGACATCACAGGATGGAGAGTACAAACCGCACTGACCTACATGACATCACTGGATGGAGGGTACAAACCACACTGACCTACATGACATCACAGGATGGAGAGTACAAACCACACTGACCTACATGACATCACAGGATGGAGGGTACAAACCACACTGACCTACATGACATCACAGGATGGAGAGTACAAACCACACTGACCTACATGACATCACAGGATGGAGAGTACAAACCACACTGACCTACATGACATCACAGGATGGAGAGTACAAACCACAATGACCTACATGACATCACAGGATGGAGAGTACAAACCACACTGACCTACATGACATCACAGGATGGAGAGTACAAACCACACTGACCTACATGACATCACAGGATGGAGAGTACAAACCGCACTGACCTACATGACATCACAGGATGGAGAGTACAAACCGCACTGACCTACATGACATCACTGGATGGAGAGTACAAACCGCACTGACCTACATGACACCACAGGATGGAGAGTACAAACCTCACTGACCTACATGACACCACAGGATGGAGAGTACAAACCACACTGACCTACATGACATCACAGGATGGAGAGTACAAACCACACTGACCTACATGACATCACAGGATGGAGAGTACAAACCACACTGACCTACATGACATCACAGGATGGAGAGTACAAACCGCACTGACCTACATGACATCACAGGATGGAGGGTACAAACCGCACTGACCTACATGACATCACAGAATGGAGAGTACAAACCGCACTGACCTACATGACATCACAGGATGGAGAGTACAAACCACACTGACCTACATGACATCACAGGATGGGGAGAGTACAAACCACACTGACCTACATGACATCACAGGATGGAGAGTACAAACCGCACTGACCTACATGACATCACAGGATGGAGAGTACAAACCACACTGACCTACATGACATCACAGGATGGAGAGTACAAACCACACTGACCTACATGACATCACAGGATGGAGAGTACAAACCGCACTGACCTACATGACATCACAGGATGGAGAGTACAAACCGCACTGACCTACATGACATCACAGGATGGAGAGTACAAACCGCACTGACCTACATGACATCACAGGATGGAGAGTACAAACCGCACTGACCTACATGACATCACAGGATGGAGAGTACAAACCACAAGGACCTACATGACATCACAGGATGGAGAGTACAAACCACACTGACCTACATGACATCACAGGATGGAGAGTACAAACCGCACTGACCTACATGACATCACAGGATGGAGAGTACAAACCACACTGACCTACATGACATCACAGGATGGAGAGTACAAACCACACTGACCTACATGACATCACAGGATGGAGAGTACAAACCACACTGACCTACATGACATCACAGGATGGAGAGTACAAACCGCACTGACCTACATGACATCACAGGATGGAGAGTACAAACCACACTGACCTACATGACATCACAGGATAGAGAGTACAAACCACACTGACCTACATGACATCACAGGATGGAGAGTACAAACCACACTGACCTACATGACATCACAGGATGGAGAGTACAAACCGCACTGACCTACATGACATCACAGGATGGAGAGTACAACCACACTGACCTACATGACATCACAGGATGGAGAGTACAAACCGCACTGACCTACATGACATCACAGGATGGAGAGTACAAACCGCACTGACCTACATGACATCACAGGATGGAGAGTACAAACCACAAGGACCTACATGACATCACAGGATGGAGAGTACAAACCGCACTGACCTACATGACATCACAGGATGGAGAGTACAAACCACACTGACCTACATGACATCACAGGATGGAGAGTAAAAACCACACTGACCTACATGACATCACAGGATGGAGAGTAAAAACCACACTGACCTACATGACATCACAGGATGGAGAGTACAAACCACACTGACCTACATGACATCACAGGATGGAGGGTACAAACCACACTGACCTACATGACATCACAGGATGGAGAGTACAAACACACTGACCTACATGACATCACAGGATGGAGAGTACAAACCACACTGACCTACATGACATCACAGGATGGAGAGTACAAACCACACTGACCTACATGACATCACAAGATGGAGAGTACAAACCACACTGACCTACATGACATCACAGGATGGAGAGTACAAACACACTGACCTACATGACATCACAAGATGGAGAGTACAAACCACACTGACCTACATGACATCACAGGATGGAGAGTACAAACCACACTGACCTACATGACATCACAGGATGGAGTACAAACCACACTGACCTACATGACATCACAGGATGGAGAGTACAAACCGCACTGACCTACATGACATCACAGGATGGAGAGTACAAACCACACTGACCTACATGACATCACAGGATGGAGAGTACAAACCGCACTGACCTACATGACATCACAGGATGGAGAGTACAAACCACACTGACCTACATGACATCACAGGATGGAGAGTACAAACCACACTGACCTACATGACATCACAGGATGGAGAGTACAAACCACACTGACCTACATGACATTACAAGATGGAGAGTACAAACCACACTGACCTACATGACATCACAGGATGGAGAGTACAAACCACAAGGACCTACATGACATCACAGGATGAAGAGTACAAACCACACTGACCTACATGACATCACAGGATGGAGGGTACAAACCACACTGACCTACATGACATCACAGGATGGAGAGTACAAACCGCACTGACCTACATGACATCACAGGATGGAGAGTACAAACCACAAGGACCTACATGACATCACAGGATGGAGAGTACAAACCGCACTGACCTACATGACATCACAGGATGGAGAGTACAAACCACACTGACCTACATGACATCACAGGATGGAGAGTACAAACCACACTGACCTACATGACATCACAGGATGGAGGGTACAAACCACACTGACCTACATGACATCACAAGATGGAGAGTACAAACCACACTGACCTACATGACATCACAGGATGGAGAGAACAAACCACACTGACCTACATGACATCACAGGATGGAGAGTACAAACCGCACTGACCTACATGACATCACAGGATGGAGAGTACAAACCTCACTGACCTACATGACATCACAGGATGGAGAGTACAAACCACACTGACCTACATGACATCACAGGATGGAGAGTACAAACCGCACTGACCTACATGACATCACAGGATGGAGAGTACAAACCACACTGACCTACATGACATCACAGGATGGAGAGTACAAACCACACTGACCTACATGACAATCCCAGGATGGAGAGTACAAAACCACACTGACCAACATGAACATCACAGGGATGGAGAGTACAAACCGCAACTGACCTACATGACATCACAGGATGGAGAGTAACAAACCACACTGACCTACATGACATCACAGGATGAGAGAGTACAAACCACACTGACCACTACATGACATCACAGGATGGAGAGTACAAACCACACTGACCTACATGACATCACAGGATGGAGAGTACAAACCACACCTGACCTACATGACATCAACAGGATGGAGAGTACAAACCACACTGACCCTACATGACATCACAGGATGGAGAGTACAAACCACACTGACCTACATGACATCACAGGATGGAGAGTACAAACCGCACTGACCTACATGACATCACAGGATGGAGAGTACAAACCGCACTGACCTACATGACATCACAGGATGGAGAGTACAAACCGCACTGACCTACATGACATCACAAGGATGGAGAGTACAAACCACACTGACCTACATGACAATCACAGGATGGAGAGTAAAAACCAGCACTAGACCTACCATGACATCACAGGATGGAGAGTAATAACCACACTTGACCTACATGGACATCAACAGGGATGGGAGAGTACAAACCACACTGACCTACATGACATCACAGGATTGGATGGTACAAACACACGTGACCTACATGACCTCACAGGTATGAGAGTACAAACCAACACTGACCTACATGACATCACAAGGATGGAGAGGGTACAATAACCCACACTGACCTACATGACATCACAGGATTGGAGAGTAACAAACCACACTGACCTACATGACATCACAAGATGGAGAGTACAAACCACACTGACCTACATGACATCACAGGGATGGAGAGTACAAACCACACTGACCTACATGACATCACAAGGATGGAGAGTACAAAACCACACTGACCTACATGACATCACAGGATGGAGAGTACAAACCACACTGACCTACATGACATCACAGGATGGAGAGTACCAACCACACTGACCTACATGACATCACAGGATGGAGAGTACAAACCGCACTGACCTACATGACATCACAGGATGGAGAGTACAAACCACACTGACCTACATGACATCACAGGATGGAGAGTACAAACCGCACTGACCTACATGACATCACAGGATGGAGAGTACAAACCACACTGACCTACATGACATCACAGGATGGAGGGTACAAACCACACTGACCTACATGACATCACAGGATGGAGAGTACAAACCACACTGACCTACATGACATCACAGGATGGAGAGTACAAACCACACTGACCTACATGACATCACAGGATGGAGAGTACAAACCACACTGACCTACATGACATCACAGGATGGAGAGTACAAACCCCACTGACCTACATGACATCACAGGATGGAGAGTACAAACCACACTGACCTACATGACATCACAGGATGGAGAGTACAAACCACACTGACCTACATGACATCACAGGATGGAGAGTACAAACCACACTGACCTACATGACATCACAGGATGGAGAGTACAAACCACACTGACCTACATGACATCACAGGATGGAGAGTACAAACCACACTGACCTACATGACATCACAGGATGGAGAGTACAAACCACACTGACCTACATGACATCACAGGATGGAGGAGTACAAACCACACTGACCTACATGACATCACAGGATGGAGAGAACAAAACCACACTGACCTACATGACATCACAGGATGGAGAGTACAAACCGCACTGACCTACATGACATCACAGGATGGAGAGTACAAACCCACTGACCTACATGACATCACAGGATGGAGAGTACAAACCTCACTGACCTACATGACATCACAGGATGGAGAGTACAAACCACACTGACCTACAAGACATCACAGGATGGAGAGTACAAACCACACTGACCTACATGACATCACAGGATGGAGAGTACAAACCACACTGACCTACATGACATCACAGGATGGAGAGGTACAAAACCACACTGACCTACATGACATCACAGGATGGAGAGTACAAACCACACTGACCTACATGACATCACAGGATGGAGAGTACAAACCGCACTGACCTACATGACATCACAGGATGGAGAGTACAAACCGCACTGACCTACATGACATCACTGGATGGAGAGTACAAACCGCACTGACCTACATGACACCACAGGATGGAGAGTACAAACCACACTGACCTACATGACACCACAGGATGGAGAGTACAAACCACACTGACCTACATGACATCACAGGATGGAGAGTACAAACCACACTGACTACATGACATCACAGGGTGGAGAGTACAAACCACACTGACCTACATGACATCACAGGATGGAGAGTACAAACCACACTGACCTACATGACACCACAGGATGGAGAGTACAAACCGCACTGACCTACATGACATCACATGATGGAGGGTACAAACCACACTGACCTACATGACATCACAAGATGGAGAGTACAAACCACACTGACCTACATGGCATCACAGGGTGGAGAGTACAAACCACACTGACCTACATGACATCACAAGATGGAGAGTACAAACCACACTGACCTACATGACATCACAGGGTGGAGAGTACAAAGCACACTGACCTACATGACATCACAGGATGGAGGGTACAAACCACACTGACCTACATGACATCACAAGATGGAGAGTACAAACCACACTGACCTACATGACATCACAGGGTGGAGAGTACAAACCACACTGACCTACATGACATCACAGGATGGAGAGTACAAACCACACTGACCTACATGACACCACAGGATGGAGAGTACAAACCGCACTGACCTACATGACATCACAGGGTGGAGAGTACAAACCACACTGACCTACATGACATCACAGGGTGGAGAGTACAAACCGCACTGACCTACATGACACCACAGGATGGAGAGTACAAACCGCACTGACCTACATGACATCACAGGATGGAGAGTACAAACCACACTGACCTACATGACATCACATGATGGAGGGTACAAACCACACTAACCTACATGACATCACAAGATGGAGAGTACAAAGCACACTGACCTACATGACATCACAGGATGGAGGGTACAAACCACACTGACCTACATGACATCACAAGATGGAGAGTACAAACCACACTGACCTACATGACATCACAGGATGGAGAGTACAAACCACACTGACCTACATGACACCACAGGGTGGAGAGTACAAACCACACTGACCTACATGACATCACAAGATGGAGAGTACAAACCACACTGACCTACATGACATCACAGGGTGGAGAGTACAAACCACACTGACCTACATGACATCACAGGATGGAGAGTACAAACCACACTGACCTACATGACATCACAGGATGGAGAGTACAAACCGCACTGACCTACATGACATCACATGATGGAGAGTACAAACCACACTGACCTACATGACATCACATGATGGAGAGTACAAACCGCACTGACCTACATGACATCACAGGATGGAGGGTACAAACCACACTGACCTACATGACATCACAGGATGGAGAGTACAAACCACACTGACCTACATGACATCACTGGATGGAGAGTACAAACCGCACTGACCTACATGACATCACAGGATGGAGAGTACAAACCACACTGACCTACATGACATCACAGGATGGAGAGTACAAACCACACTGACCTACATGACATCACAGGATGGAGGGTACAAACCACACTGACCTACATGACATCACAGGATGGAGAGTACAAACCACACTGACCTACATGACATCACAGGATGGAGAGTACAAACCACACTGACCTACATGACATCACAGGATGGAGAGTACAAACCACACTGACCTACATGACATCACAGGATGAAGAGTACAAACCACACTGACCTACATGACATCACAGGATGGAGAGTACAAACCACACTGACCTACATGACATCACAAGATGGAGAGTACAAACCACACTGACCTACATGACATCACAGGGTGGAGAGTACAAACCACACTGACCTACATGACACCACAGGGTGGAGAGTACAAACCACACTGACCTACATGACATCACAAGATGGAGAGTACAAACCACACTGACCTACATGACATCACCAGGGTGGAGAGTACCAAACCACACTGACCTACATGACATCACAGGATGGAGAGTACAAACCACACTGACCTACATGACATCACAGGATGGAGAGTACAAACCTCACTGACCTACATGACATCACAGGATGGAGAGTACAAACCACAAGGACCTACATGACATCACATGATGGAGAGTACAAACCACACTGACCTACATGACATCACAAGGATGGAGAGTACAAACCACACTGACCTACATGACATCACAGGATGGAGAGTACAACCGCACTGACCTACATGACATCACAGGATGGAGAGTACAAACCACACTGACCTACATGACATCACAGGATGGAGAGTACAAACCACACTGACCTACATGACATCACAGGATGGAGAGTACAAACCACACTGACCTACATGACATCACAGGATGGAGAGTACAAACCACACTGACGCTACATGAACCATCACTTGGATGGAGAGTACAAACCGCACTGAACCTACATGACATCACAGGATTGGATAGTACAAACCACACAGACTACATGAACATACACAGGATGGAGAGTACAACACACTGACCTAACATGACACACAGGATGGAGGGTACAAACCACACTGACCTACAGACATCACAGGATGGATGCGTACAAACCACACTGACCTACATGACATCACAGTGATGGGAGAGTACCAAACCACACTGACCTACATGACATCACAGGATGGAGAGTACAAACCACACACTGAGCCTACATGACATCACAGGATGACGAAACAAACCACACTGACCCTACATGACATCACATGATGAGATACAAACCCACACTGACCTACAAGACATCACAAGATGGAGAGTACAAACCACTCTGACCTACATGACAGTCACAGGGTGGAGAGTACAAACCACACTGACCAACATGACCACCTACAGGTGGAGAGTACAAACCACACGGACCTACATGACATCACAGGATGGAGAGTACAAACCGCACTGACCTACATGACATCACAGGATGGAGAGTACAAACCACACTGACCTACATGACATCACAGGATGGAGAGTACAAACCACACTGACCCTACATGACATCACAGGATGGAGAGTACAAACCACACTGACCTACATGACATCACAGGATGGAGAGTACAAACCGCACTGACCTACATGACATCACAGGATGGAGAGTACAAACCACACTGACCTACATGACATCACAGGATGGAGAGTACAAACCACACTGACCTACATGACATCACATGATGGAGAGTACAAACCACACTGACCTACATGACATCACATGATGGAGAGTACAAACCACGCTGACCTACATGACATCACAGGATGGAGAGTACAAACCACACTGACCTACATGACATCACAGGATGGAGAGTACAAACCACACTGACCTACATGACATCACAGGATGGAGAGTACAAACCGCACTGACCTACATGACATCACAGGATGGAGAGTACAAACCACACTGACCTACATGACATCACAGGATGGAGAGTACAAACCGCACTGACCTACATGACATCACAGGATGGAGAGTGCAAACCACACTGACCTACATGACATCACAGGATGGAGAGTACAAACCACACTGACCTACATGACATCACAGGATGGAGAGTACAAACCACACTGACCTACATGACATCACATGATGGAGAGTACAAACCACACTGACCTACATGACATCACAGGATGGAGAGTACACACCACACTGACCTACATGACATCACATGGTGGGGGGGGGGGGGGTTGGCACCAGACTAAACGTTATGTCCCTTTTTCTAGCCAGAGAACATTGTGTGTGTTTCTCCTATCAGCCATATGGTGAAAATCATTGACTTTGGTCTAGCCAGAAGGTAGGAACATGTGACTTGTGTCTGTCCATGTGGCTTGTGTCTGTCTGGGTGACTTGTGTCTGTCGGTGTGTCTTGTGTCTGTCCATGTGACTTGTGTCTGTCCATGTGACTTGTGTCTGTCTGTGTGGCTTGTGTCTGTCTGGGTGACTTGTGTCTGTCGGTGTGTCTTGTGTCTGTCCATGTGACTTGTGTCTGTCCATGTGACTTGTGTCTGTCTGTGTGGCTTGCGTCTGTCCATGTGACTTGTGTCTGTCTGTGTGGCTTGTGTCTGTCCATGTGACTTGTGTCTGTCCATGTGACTTGTGTCTGTCCATGTGGCTTGTGTCTGTCCGTGTGGCTTGTGTCTGTCCATGTGACTTGTGTCTGTCCATGTGACTTGTGTCTGTCTGTGTGGCTTGTGTCTGTCCATGTGACTTGTGTCTGTCTGTGTGGCTTGTGTCTGTCCATGTGACTTGTGTCTGTCCATGTGACTTGTGTCTGTCTGTGTGGCTTGTGTATGTCCATGTGACTTGTGTCTGTCTGTGTGACTTGTGTCTGTCCATGTGGCTTGTGTCTGTCCGTGTGACTTGTGTCTGTCTGTTTGACATCTATCTGTCTGTGTGGCTTGTGTCTGTCCATGTGACTTGTGTCTGTCTGTGTGACTTGTGTCTGTCCATGTGGCTTGTGTCTGTCCGTGTGACTTGTGTCTGTCTGTTTGACATCTATCTGTCTGTGTGGCTTGTGTCTGTCCGTGTGACTTGTGTCTGTCCGTGTGGCTTGCGTCTGTCCGTGTGGCTTGTGTCTGTCCGTGTGGCTTGTGTCTGTCCATGTGACTTGTGTCTGTCCATGTGACTTGTGTCTGTCTGTGTGGCTTGTGTCTGTCCATGTGACTTGTGTCTGTCTGTGTGGCTTGTGTCTGTCCATGTGACTTGTGTCTGTCCATGTGACTTGTGTCTGTCTGTGTGGCTTGTGTCTGTCCATGTGACTTGTGTCTGTCTGTGTGACTTGTGTCTGTCCATGTGGCTTGTGTCTGTCCGTGTGACTTGTGTCTGTCTGTTTGACATCTATCTGTCTGTGTGGCTTGTGTCTGTCCGTGCGACTTGTGTCTGTCTGTGTGGCTTGTGTCTGTCCGTGCGACTTGTGTCTGTCTGTGTGACTTGTGTCTGTCCATGTGACTTGTGTCTGTCCATGTGACTTGTGTCTGTCTGTGTGGCTTGTGTCTGTCCATGTGACTTGTGTCTGTCTGTGTGACTTGTGTCTGTCCATGTGGCTTGTGTCTGTCCATGTGACTTGTGTCTGTCTGTGTGGCTTGTGTCTGTCCATGTGACTTGTGTCTGTCCATGTGACTTGTGTCTGTCTGTTTGACATCTATCTGTCTGTGTGGCTTGTGTCTGTCCGTGCGACTTGTGTCTGTCTGTGTGACTTGTGTCTGTCCGTGTGGCTTGTGTCTGTCCGTGAAACTTGTGTCTGTCCATGTGGCTTGTGTCTGTCTGTGTGACTTGTGTCTGTCCGTGGGACTTGTGTCTGTCCGTGCGACTTGTGTCTGTCCGTGTGGCTTGTGTCTGTCCGTGTGGCTTGTGTCTGTCCGTGCGACTTGTGTCTGTCTGTGTGATTTGTGTCTGTCCGTGTGGCTTGTGTCTGTCCGTGTGACATCTGTCTGTCCGTGCGACTTGTGTCTGTCCGTGTGACTTGTGTCTGTCCGTGTGGCTTGTGTCTGTCCGTGCGACTTGTGTCTGTCCGTGTGACTTGTGTCTGTCCGTGTGGCTTGTGTCTGTCCGTGTGGCTTGTGTCTGTCCGTGTGGCTTGTGTCTGTCCGTGTGACTTGTGTCTGTCCGTGTGACTTGTGTCTGTCTGTGTGACTTGTGTCTGTCTGTGTGGCTTGTGTCTGTCCGTGTGACTTGTGTCTGTCTGTGTGACTTGTGTCTGTCCGTGTGACTTGTGTCTGTCCGTGTGGCTTGTGTCTGTCCGTATGACTTGTGTCTGTCCGTGTGACTTGTGTCTGTCAGTGTGGCTTGTGTCTATCTGTGTAACTCAGGTCTATCTGACTGCTTACATGACAAATGTCTGTCTATATTATATAGTTCTGTCCCTACGGTGTATATAACATATGTCTTCATTACGCCATCTTGTGGTGTTGTACTCTGCGCCCCGGCATGATTTGCATAACTTTGCGTCACTATGTACATGAATTCTGCATTTCTGACCCAGGATGTGTGACCCCAGGGTGGGGGAAGTGAGCGCTCCCATAATAGGTTGTGTAATCTGAAAAGCACGTGCATGTCCTCTCCTAATTAAATGTGCTAGGTGTCTGGATACCAGGATAATAAGAGAAAGATCTTATGGCATCTACAGTGGGGGTCAGTCACTCTTCCACCTCTACTTGTCCAGTATGACCGTCCCATTCCAGGCTTTATATTTAGTCCAGAGGGTGTTATGTACCATCTCATAAGCAGTTTCTCCTTGTAATTTAATATTATTGACTTGTGAACATCTCGGATCGCCTCGCAAAAGGTTCTTCTAACTCCCTCTCCCAGTTGGTAACAAATAGTAACTTATTTTGGATATTATTAGTATCAAGAAGGGTATATGATAGATATCAGACCTCTAGGAGTATGGCCTAGTTATGGGTTTAGTACTTGCTTGAGTTGTTGGCTTTTTACTTGTATGGAGTGAAAACATGTGGAGTTATGGAGGTTCTTGTACCTTCAACATGGAGGTCTTTGAATCTTGTTAGCTCCACTACCTCCAGATCTTTACACTGTGTTATTTCCAATCTTGGAGGGAACATTTTATTTTAGAAGCTGGGGCATTAGAGGGGCGGGAGATAATGTTCGTTTAAAATTGGAGGGTAAGTCATTCCATACATTGATGGAGTGAGCAATTAATGGACAGCCAATTTTAATTGTTGGTCTTGGGTTTTTGGGAAACCCAGATATAATATGACAATAGATTTGGGGGTGTCATTTTCCAAGTCCACCCATCTTTTTTACTTATTGTCAGGTGTCAATGTTATAAAGGTTAGGTAAGACCAACCCTCCATGTAATTTAGGCTCAGCTATTCCGGAATTAGTGTTACTCTTTTTTTTTTATGGGGGCGTCACGGACCCCTTTCCAAGGCCTGGATCCTGGTGCATTGAGCCACCATGGAGGACAGACTGCCTCATTGGAAAATGGGTAGGGGAATTACATTGCCATATGGGCAGGTGGGGTGAATAGCACTAAGACATAGGGCCATAGTGTGCCACCATGCTTCATGTAGTCGTATTGCATATACCTCTGCCTTATCCTGTTTACTGTATGCAATTCCCAGTGTAATATTACTGCGTTCTTTGTTATGTTTAAACTGAGACTGAGTGATCATGATGGGATTAAAACAGGGTGTGCTGGGTCTGCAGTGATCAGATACCTCTATTGTGCTGTTATCTGTTCTGGCCCATTATTAGCAAATTAAGTTAATTCCATCTGCCATGTACTCTATCTAAGGTCTGGACCACTCAGACACAGAGACGGCAGGATGTGTATTAGAAGGTAGCCCTATTGTTCTCAGGTGCCAGCTATCAAGGTACTGCTAGAGTCCATGTGGGGTCATCTCCTGTAATTGTCTGCAACACCCTCTTATTGTTGTTATGTTGTATACATCGCCTCTATATCTAACTGCTATAAATATTGCTGACTTTTCAAAAATAAAACAGTTCACTTCTGGAGACATATAGAAATTATATGCCTCTTATTATGCTCCTGGTGGCTGCGATACTGATCCTATCTCCACCCTGCAAGTAACTTGTCCTGATCACTACCACAGGAAGGTTACAGAGACTCCTGGAAGTGCTGATTCCTGATGGAGAGACCCTGACTGATACAGAAGACAGAGATCAGGGTGCTGGTGCCGCGATTTCCAAGAACCCAAAACGGTCCTTGGGGGTAGTTAACCTGTAGTCTATAGTAGGTGGCCCTGGGCAGTAATAGCCCCTACCCCTGGATCATCACAGTGGGCCAGAATTCTCTACTCATGGACATCACCAGATGGACAATTTAGAAATCAGATTGACTATATAATTTGTAACCAAAAATGGAGGAGCTCTATACAGTCAACAAGAACAATACCTGGAGCTGACTGCGGCTCAGACCAGGAGCTTCTTATTGCAAAGTACTGAAGAAAAGAGGGAAAATCATCAGACCAAGCAGGTACAAAATAAATAATATCCCCTGTGAATATGCAGTGGAGATAACAAGTAGATTTAAGGGACTAGACATGGAAGACAGAAGGCCTGAAGAATTTTGGACCAAAGTTTGAAACATTATCCAGGAAACAGCAACAAAGAATATCCCTAAGAGAAAGAAAAGTAATTATTATTATTAATATTAACTTTAATTTGTAACACGCCAACATATTCTGTAGCGCTGTACAGGGGAAAAGAACAAAGAAAAATACAATGCTAACAAACTGCAGAAAATAGAGGGCCCTATTTTGATCTTAGAATCTTTGGAGAAAGTGTTTTTTTTCTTAAAGCACCCTACAAGACTGGAAACCCACTACTTACAATCTAAAGGGTCTGGAAGAGGCAGATATGAATAGCAAGGGTCGGGAAGGAAGTGAAACTAGGTAGGAAGGTATGCAAAAGTAGAATGGTTTATCATGTAGAAGGAAAAGGAAATCATCTGATTGAAAATAATTAGTGTCACAACCTACAATGATGATGGAGTATAGAGGATCCTAGTCCTCTTATCTCCTGTAGGTTTTAGACCTAAGATTTGGGTGACTCAGACCAATGGACCTTCTTTGCGGATGCAAGAGCATAAGTCCCAGCTTAAGGTAGTGTGCGCTGGGAACCCTGGAAGGAAGTCAGAAACGATCTCCTCTGCCAGCATATGCCCTTGGGTCAATAATACACCTGCACACAAAGTCTTGATGAAAATTATGAACCATGTTTTATTTTAGAACAGCATATTTAACCACATCACACAAGAATGGGGGAAGTGGCTACCGTTAGCCAGCCCCAAATGACGTCTGGCCAATCATGAAGGGGAACTGTGCGTGAACCAATAGTCCCCTCCCAGGTCCGCCCACTAGGCGAGGCCAACTAATTAATTTGGGCTTTGAATGTCCAGGGGAAAGCATGTCTTTTACTCTCCTGTGCCCATGCTATGAAGGCTGAGAAGCCTTCAGGACCTCCCATTGTTTCTGGGTGCCTGCCTGTCTGCTCTCCAGCTGTGAGCTTCCCATTGTTAGTTCTATGCTGGATACTTAGCTAATGGGATTAACAGGCCTTTGGGAACAAAGGAGGCTTGCCTGTATTCAACGGCTTCCCCTCTACAATATAATAACCTACTAATATAATAACATACATTCATATTTACAAATACAACACACAATGTTTCACACACATACAACCAACACATCCCACCAGCTCCCTCACATGACACCCATTACAATGAGCCTAAACATGGAAGGGATGGGGATATGCTAAGGGGTAAACTTATAATACTTTATCCCCTAGATCACAAAATAACAATATAACCTTAACAAGTGGGCCCCAAACCTTTTGTTCTTCCACATGGCAACAGCATGTGGAAGATAACCCAGCCCAGAATGGCCACTGCTGCCAGTCACAAAATGGCCCCAGCATAGTTCACACCAAATCCAATATGGCCACTGGCTGATTCATGACAATTAGGTAAGTGGCTCTAGTATGTAATATGTTATCTGCACCTAGTGGTCAGATAAGATAATCTGCGAATGGGAATGTCAGGTGAGGGTTAGGAGCTATATCCCCAGAAGCCAGCAGAAGTGATTCAGAAGAAGTTTCAGAGAGAGGAGAGACTGAAGCCTAGAGGTATTGGAGAGGCTGCGATAGAATATGAGAAGGATGGACAAAAAATAAGTCAAACTGGCTATCTGATGAGGCTTTGGAAGTAGCCCAGAAAAGAAGGAAACTGAAAGGTGGTGGAGATAGGAAAATATTTGTCCAACTGAATGCAGAATTCCAGAGGAGCAAGAAGAGACAAGGAGACTTTCTACAATGAGCGAAGTAAAGAGACCAAAGACAATAACAGAATGTGAAAGTCGAGAGATCTCTTCAAAAAAATTGGGAAACTCAAAGGCACATTTCATGCCAAAGTGGGCGTGATAAAAGGCAAAAATGGAAGGGACCTAACAGAAGAAGATTAGATTTGTCCAATGAGTTGGAACCAGACATCTTGGAGATGGGCCCTAGGATGTCTTGCTGATAATAAGGCTGCAGGAGGTGATGGAATCCCAACGGAACTATTCAATCCTACAAGATGATGCTGTGAAAGTGGGAGGGGCCTCATTTGATGATTCCCTATGAACACACAGGCCGGTTGGTGACTTACTGGGTGCGCTAGAGGTAGGAATGAGATTCGAGCTGCTCTATAGTAGAGCTTTAGGTTCGGACATGAGAGCCCACCCTTGCTTTCGTGCCTGCACATTAAGGATTTGGCGATCCTCGGAGGATTATTGGGCATGATAAACTTGAAAATGTAGTTTTGAAATTTGTCCAGGTCTTTAATTACAAGGATCCAAAGAAGTATAGTATTCTGGGGAGAATATTCATCTTTATTGTATTAATGCAGCCTGTACATGAAATTTTGAGTTTTGTCCATTTATTAATATCTGCATTTTTGGAAAAGAGGGAGATAGTTAGCTTTGTATAAATCTGAAAGTTTGGGGGTGATGTTTATTTCTAAATAAATTGTCTGATTTCGGCCAAGCAAAGTTATATGAGCTCTGTAAATATTCTAGCTCAGTACAGGAGAGACGGGGGCAAGGAGCGTCTGTTTTCTCGTGATTGACCACGAGGACTGAGATCGGACCAAAGCTACTTAGCAGGTTAATTAGGGCTGGTACGGAGGAGGTGGGATTGATCAGAGTGCACAAAAGGTCATCAGCAAATAAGCCACAGTTGCAGTGATGGAGACCAACAGTTATTCCGCCAATATCTGGAATGGACCTGATCGCTTGAGCTAATGGCTCGATTGCCAGGACAAAAAGGAGTGGGGGTAAAGGGCATACCTGTCATGTAGCTCTCTGAATATACAAAGATCCCTGTTGGAACCTGGAAGTTTCAGGTAGGCTTTAGGCAGGGGGTAATAGGTTATCAGAAGGTTTAGGAAGTGGCCTCTGAAGCCAAATTTAGACAGAACAGCGAAAGCTTTTTTAATGTCTAAGTCTAAAGTGCGTAATGGGATGCTGGAGCTCTGAGCTAAATTAAAAACATTCAGGACCCTCCTTATATTGTCTCCTGCTTGTCTGTGAGAAATAAAGCCTACCTGATCCTTGCGGATAAGCCTAGGGAGAAAACGAGTGATATTTCAGGCTAAGATCTTCACATCCCCATTTAATAATGAGATTGTGCGGTCATTCTTGACCTCCAGCGGGTCCCGGCCTACTTTAGGAATGACAACTAAATCAGCTTGATCTGACTCAGGAGGCATTTGTTCGCCTCTCGGGATTGTGTTGAATAGTTTTACCAACTGGGGGATGAGAAGATCCGCAAATTTCTTATAATATAGATCGGAAAAGCCGTCGGGTCCTGGGGATTTGCCTAATTTCATATATTTACTTCCTCATATGTTATTTCTGTGTTAAGCTGATCTTATACATTCCGAGACGGCAGGTCTAATTTAAGGAAATTATATAACGTAAAGTCTTTGGTTTGGGTGTGGGAAGAGTAAGTGCCTTGATTTAAGGAATGCTTCGCCGCTATTGAACTTGAGGTGGTCTTCACCTGGATTATCTTGGATTGGTCATATTTAGAGTTTAATGTATTTGCCAGTAGGCGCTAGGATTATTTGCCTGGGAAAATAATTTACGTTGGGTTCTTCTTAGGACTTTCTCTGTCCGATCTGACAAAATGCTGCCCCACTCCAACCTGATATTACCAATCCTTTTGCGGGTGATGTCTGTTTGGTGGGGTTGATTTTGTTTTTCAAGCTTATCTATAAAGATCGGTCTCTACGTCTTCATTTTTTTTTTTTTGTAAGAAGAAGCCACTTGTGTGCAATACCTTGGTCTTGGTTGGTGCAAAATAAAGCTCTACCACTTTGTCAATTTGTCTTGTAGGGCTGGGTTGGACAGCAGCATGCCATTGATCTTCCATGAGTAGAAATATGGATGCCGGGCTATGATCAGACATGGGGCAGGGAGCGATTTCAGAGCATCTGGAAAGGTCAAATAAAGAGGAATCAGTGAAAAAGGTGTCAATCCTGGAATAGGACACGTGGGTAGAGGACAAAATGGTGTCCCCTCCAGGCTTCAACCAGGCCCAATATGAACAGCAGGGCTTTCATTTGTTTCACTTTATCGGGGCACTGGCTGCTAGTCACCCCTTTAGATCTGTCTAGCTCTGGATTTAGAACTAAATTGAAGTCTCCTCCCACTATCAATTTGCCTATATCCAGGGATTTCAAAAGTTTAATAAGCGCGTTTTGAGAGGCGTCGAAGGTGGATTTATTGAGACTAGCATGGGCTTCGTGCCCAAGAGAGTCCCTGTCAGGATTATATTAGTTCCCTCTTGGTCTGTTATTTTATGATCTCATTTAAAAGGGACGTCCCTGTGTTTGGGTGTGGGATGTGGGAATTTTGTTTCGGGCAAAATGGGTCTCTTGTAGAAAGAGTACGGAGGGTTTGTGTTTTTTATAGAAGACTTTCTGTCTTTTTTAGGGGGAGTTAAAGCCTCTGGCATTGTGGTTTAGTGTATTCTGAATTAGCCAATGGGTGTTTTTCCGGTCAGAGTTGTTACCTGGGATGGGGGGAGGTGCAGACTGAAGACGTCCAGGCAACTCAGAATCGCCTCACTTGAGACTGAAGAAGTTTGTCTGTATTGCGGAGCAGGAGGGGTGGGGGGGGGGGGGGGTAGGTAATGGCAGAACAATGTGAGCATAAACGAGTAAGGGCATCTCTCCTCCGTGCACCCCCAGTAGGAGGGTTATACAATATTTCAGGGTTATCATGGATAATTAGAGAGACAGTATTAATCCAGGGAGAAATCCGATCGCCAGTATCTGGTGTCAGGAAGGATTATTTTTTCTCCTTTTGAGACGATTGGCTAAGTCTTACTTGGTTTTTTTTTTTTCTGTTTGCCTTCCTCTGGATTAATAATAAAATTAAAAAAATAATTTTTTTATATTTGATTAATAATAAATTAACAACTAAGTAATTAATATTTAATCTGCATATTGCAGATCAGAAGAGATCTTAAAAGTTTTTTTCAACCTTAATTACTATGTAACTATGTGCAATGGAAATAGAACAAATGATGCAATTTAAAATGTACCATTTCAAGGGCACAGTCGAGCACCTAAATTACAACTCCAAAATAAGTAAGTGCACAAATAGTTTAGAAATTACACGACTAACAGATTAGACCGGGGCTTGGATACTTAGAGAATTTCTTAAGGTCTAGCACCTTATCACAATAAACTTCCAGAACAAATAGAACAAATTGTATTCCTAGCGTCAGTCCGAGGAAAGTACTTTAAGAGAATGATTTTAAAGGTCTGTGGAGAGGTTCTTCTGCTTGTGGAGTCTCATCCTGCCTGCTGGCGAGTCTCTGTTTTGAATTCAGAGGTGTTTTTTCCAGATCGTCAGGTACATTCTTCATGCACTTATTTTTATGGACTTCAGTCCATTCTCGGTTGGGTCTAGAGGTGCGAGCTTGTTCCTGAGCTTTATAGACCTCTTCCTGGGACGCAAGGTTCAGACACTGGAGTAGTTTGGAGCTTTCTTCCAGAGAATGGGATGAATAAGAAGATCTGTTGTGTTGGAAAATGAGAGCGAAAGGAAATCCCCATCTATATGGTTCTTTATGCTTGACCAGAATTGCAAGATCTGGTTTCATCGCTCTTCTCCAGAGTTGCAGGAAATAAGTTCATGTAAATCTGAAGGGAGGAATCGTTGGAGCCTTTTATGGAGGGTTTCTTCCTGGTAGCAGTGGGGATGAGGTCCCTGGTTCTCTGGTAGGTCTGGTAATATAGTGCTGATAACCGCTCTTAAGTATTGAGTGAGGTATGGGACAGATCTGGGTATATCCCGGACCCTGATGTTATGCCTTCTTGATCTGTTCTCCAGGTCATCAATCTTTTCTTCCAGAGTTGTGACCTTCAAAGCAATTTAAGAGATCTCGGCTCTGTTGTGCTCTTGCGCCTCCAGATCTGTCGTCTCTAAGAGGTTTGTTCTTTGACCTTGATCGTGTAAGTCTTTTTTAAGGTCTTTTACTACATGTGCAGGATGGATTTGAAGCATCCTCTCAATTTGTCAGACATATCCATGTTGTGGGTGGAATTTGCTGTAGCTCTTTCAGTGGCTGAGATGTCTGAGTGACCAGATGTTGAGCCATGCTGGGGAGAGTGACCCATTTCAGAGGGTTTAAAATATTCTGGGATGATTTTAGTTACAATGCTTTTCTTAGACTTGCCCATCTTGAGGTTTTTTATAACTAGGATTGTGCTGGAAAGTCATATTTTATAATTAGAGTTAGCGGGGTATAAGATCTCATCGTAGTGCTATTTCATGAATGTAATCAGTGCATTAGTTGAGAGGACCCGTTTTGGTCTGTAGGCTCAGTGGTCGCTAATGGCCCTCACTACTTAGACCTTTATTCCATTTTCATAGAGGAGGTATGTCCATGGTTAGAATTTTATGTCTCCAGGCAGAGGTGAGAGGTATCCTATTTTTCTTGACCCCTAAACTAAGGTTTGGTTAGGGTGCTAATTAGGTTAAGTTTTAAAGTTCAATTATGATGCTTCACTGCATTATGTGATATGGTGAAAGTGACCAGCAGATGGCAGCAGAGTATTAGTTTTATAAATTGCTTTTGTTGAATATTTTCCTTGTTGGTTTTAATTAATATTATCTGTTTTAATTGGGGTTCTCACCAATTGTTTCTTGACAGTTGTCAAGCAATAGTCCTCTCTGGTGTTAACTACATAATATAGTCTGATATATGTCCCACTTGCTGACTAGCCCTGGAGCTTTGAGCTACATGATGTATGTATCTTCCATGTGGGGTGTTTGGGACTTGTGAGGGACTTACTTGTAACCCAATCCTGTCAGGTTATTAGATCGCTGTCTCCACCTGGCTCAAGATGGCTGACGTCTGGCTTCAGATATATTCTTCCACGTGGTCTGCTCCTCCAGCTATAGAAGATTAGGGCATCTGTAGAGGGGGAGACTGCGGTGGCAGGCAGTCAAATTCTCCCTTTCCCCTGTTACCCTGTCTCCCAATGAGGCTGCGGGCGGTTGGTAGTCTAATTATAGTGAGCTACCACTTGGTGACATAAGATGACAGCGGCAGGGCCTCACAGGCGTCTTCCTTGTGGTTTTTGAGAGGCTGCGGCTGTCGAAAGAGGCCTCCCTTCACCTCTCAATTACCCTCCGATTCCCGATGGGAAAGTCACTTGAAGCAGGGGATTGCTGTAGGTCCTCCCCAGATGGGGCCCACCAGGTTGGGTATTGTGGTGTCCTCTTGTAGTTGTTCCCAATGTTGCCCAGCTTATAAGATTAGGAGGGTTTCACTTGGCAAACCTGGTGTGTCTTGGTAGCTCCTGGTGTCCGGAGAGGCCGACTCCTGACCCAGCCACGTGGGCCTGCAGCCGAAGTCGGTCATTGTAGCAGATCTGGATTTTTCTCTGATTTCTAGTGGTCATGTCCTCTAGGAGACAGAAGGACAGTACATAGAACGGTTTGGGAGGTTAGTGTACAGTTGCATTTATAGATTGGCTTGGCCGGGTCAGTGCCTTTCAGGATGGGCGTGTGGACAGGTTGGAATGGGCTTTGTCCTACCCCTCCATGGATTGATTTTAGCTGTTTGCAGAGGCAGATAGTATCTGTAAGGGAGATTGTGGGCGTGGCCATTTCAGTTATTTATTGGATCGATGATAATGGTACACATGGAGTCTGATGGGTAATAGACAGGAATGTCTCACCACAGTGGTGTCGGGTGCGCTTTCTCTTATATAGGGAATTTTTGCTGCGAGTGCTATTTAATACTTAAGACAATCTTGTTTATTCGCCTTGTGTACTCGGAGTGTTTCCTGTTTAATATTTGCACGTTTAGCTAAACAATGAAAAAGTAAGTTGCTGAAAAAGTAGGAAAAATGCAGCAAATTGGTGAACCAGTTGTTGTTGTGATACCCATAGCGAGAGGTGGATTATATGGCGCCGCAGCGGTCACTCTGGCTGGGCAGTTGGTTCTCCAGCCAGTAGATGGTTGTCCCATATCATGTTACGTTTGGTTGATGCTGAATTTCAAGCTACATCACCACAAACGTCTTCAGAATCAGATCTCGGCCAAAGACATTCAGCAGTTTGTAAACTTCTGTTTGGTACATACATCAAGGAGGTGGTGGTTGTACGTAATCAGTGTCTTTTATAGTGTGTGAGTATTGTGACATTGATGGTAGCGCTCATTTGTGTTGGATGCGCATCCAGACACTGCGGCCTATCACGCCTCAGCAGGACCTACCTTCACCTGTGGATCTGTTCTCCGGCAGGATGGCCGGATGTAAACTGAGAAGTGAGTCTCCCAAGAAGTGTGTCTCGGTGTGTCTGCCAGAAATGTCTTCTCACCGTCCTCCAAGCGTCCAGCTCTCCTCCTGACCTCAGAGTCCACCCCAAGGGAAGGCATTCGTTAAGTCCATGTGGTGGCTCTCAGGGTGCGTGTCCTCATGGTGGAACAGGGGTCCTGATGGGGTAAAACCCCCTGAGATTCAGCATTCGGGTCATGAAGAAGGCTTACATATTTGTGCGACATTTTAAGTGGCATAAGATGATTTTAGGCACATTGTTGCTTTGGTTGTATAATGTTTATGAAGTATCTTACTAGACGTGTCCTCTCTCTTTGGATGAGGGCTCCGCACCCCAATCTTATATGTCTAGGTGTTACCTGGGAATTGTGGGAGGGTCCCTCTCCCGCCTTACGGTTCTTCCTTGAACACCTCAGTTCATATTTGAGTTTATGCATGGAGGGTGTTCCTCAGCGATTCCTTGTCTTTTCGGCTCTCACCAAGCCCTACATTGCAGATTTTAGCCCTAACCAAGCCCTACGTTGCAGATTTTGGGCTCTCACCAAGCCCTACGTTGCAGATTTTGGGCTCTCACCAAGCCCTACGTTGCAGATTTTGGGCTCTCACCAAGCCCTAAGTTGCCTTAGCTCAGAGGCTTCACCCACTGGTACCACTTTCACACGTCATTATGACCATAGACTTTTCAGCCCTCATTTCACACAATATAGTCACTACCAAGTCACATTCACACGTCATTATGATCATAGATGGTCTTCAAAAATCATTTTGTACGATCTAGTCTAAGACCCCAGGGGAAACATGCCCACGGCCAAGGAAATGCCCTTTTCCCTATCATAACTATGTGGTCATCTAAGCAGGCTACGTTTTGATACCTCTGGCCACAATGTCAGCTGCCCCTGGCCACAAGAGAAGGACCCGACCACAAATATTGTGTCTTAGTATCCCTGTACGGGATGCGCAGTACTGGAGGAGCTTTTAATATACGGGTGGTGGGTGTCATGTTTGTAGATTTTGGTCTTGATGCCACACACGTCTCCCTATCTGTATGATATGTTAGACATCTTGAAGACAGTCTGTCTACATGGCATGCGTCTGTCTACATGGCATGCGTCTGTCTACAAGGCATGTGTCTGTCTAAATGCCACACGTCTCCCTATCTGTATGATATGTTATACATCTTGAAGACAGACAGTCTGTGTACATGTATGACCTGTTTCTGTCGGTCCCTCAGGTACAAGCCTCAGGAGAAGCTGAAAGTTTCCTTTGGGACGCCAGAGTTTCTCTCCCCTGAAGTTGTCAACTATGACGTTGTGTCTTTTGCTACGGACATGTGGAGCATTGGCGTCATCACATACATGATGTAACTTGTGGGAATGTGTGTGTGACATGTGATTGTATGTGACAATGTGTAACATGTATATGAGTATGATTGTTTGAGTCCTCTCTCATTTGGAGATCTCTCTCTTTTGACTCTCTCTATCATAACCTTAAGTCCGTCTCCAAGACATCTCTATCCTTCTCTGTCTAACTCAGAAGTCACTCTCCGACTTATTGGTATCGCTCTGTGATTCAGGTCTGTCTCTCTCTGAGGTCTGTCTCTCTCTGAGGTCTGTCTCTCTTTTAGACTGTCATGTTGTTATTCCGATGTATCTTTCTTGCAGGGTCAGTGGTCTCTCCCCATTTCTTGGGGACAATGACACCGAGACTATGAATAACGTGCTTAGCGGTGACTGCGGGTTTAATGAGGAATCGTTTGAGTCAGTGTCTGGAGAAGCCAAAGACTTTATATCCAACCTTCTGGTGCGAGATAAGAGGTCAGCGATCCTCTGAGAACAAGGCGACCCTGTGACCTGGCAGTCTGACCTGCTGACCTTGTGACCCAAATCTCACTCCTCCCAGGAACGTCCTGAATTGGATTAGTCCCCGATACAATGATACCAAGAACACGATCGCCACATAACCTGACCCCATACTGACCCATCTTAGCATGAGACCATGTGACCCATGATCTTCAGTCTGACCATATGACATTCTGACCTATGATATGACATGTGTGTGGCCATTTGCCCTGTCACCCCAGTGACCCGGCCTTGTACTCTGCTCTCTCCCAGTAGGCGCCTGAGCGCAGCACATTGTCTACGTCATCCCTGGCTGAACGACCTGGCCCGAAAAGCCAAGCTGTGCAACCGGCTCCTGAAATCTCAGTTTGAGCTGCGCAAATATATGATGAGGAAACGCTGGAAGGTGAAAACCTGGACCTTCAACATTAACCCTTTATGTGATTTTCACGTCTGATCCCCATCTACTATTCCTCATTCTCTCCATCACACCATCAACCACCACCTAGACCTCCATCCCATCCCATCATTATTCTAAAGCCATAAATAACTTCATAATCTGATATGTCCTTCAAGCTATACTAACATGGGGCCCAATCGGCCATCGGGAGATCAGGGAGCCCGCAATCTAAAAGAGACACAGGAGGGGGGGGGGGGGTAAGAGTCACAGGAGAGGGGGAGGGAGAAGAGACACAGGAGAGGGGGGTAAGAGACACAGGAGGAAGAGGAGGAAAGAGACACAGGAGGGGGGAGAAGAGACACAGGAGAGGGGGGGAGACGAGACACTGGAAGGAGAGGGGGAAAGAGACACGGGAGGGAGAGGAGGAAAGAGACACAGGGGGAGAGGAAAGAGACACGGGAGGGAGAGGAAAGAGACACGGGAGGGAGAGGGGGAAAGAGACACAGGAGGGGGAGGAGGAAAGAGACACGGGGGGGGAGAGACACAGGAAGGGGGAGAAGAGACACAGGAGGGAGAGGAGGAAAGAGACATGGGAGAGGGGGGGAGTAAGAGACAGGAGAGGGGGAAAAAACACAGGGATGAGAAATGGGGGAGAAGAGACAAAGGAGAGGGTAGTAAGAGACACAGGAGAGGGGGGTAAGAGACATAGGAAAGGGGGGGTAAGAGACACAGGAGAGGGGGGAGAAAAGACACAGGAGGGAGAGGAGGAAAGAGACACAGAGGAGGGAGGGGGGAGAGACGCAGGGGGGGGGAAGAGACACAGGGGTGAGGGGTGGAAGAGACAAATATCACTCCACTGTCCATCCACCACCTTAACTCTTCTACCTTTCCAATATTACTCCACTGCCTATCCACCACCTCACCACCTCTTTCCATCCACAAATCACCCTCTGCTGCCCATCCACCAACTCACCTCCGCAAACCATCCAAAAATCACCCTCTGCTGCCCATTCGCCACCTCACCTCCGCTATCCATCCACAAATCACCCTCTGCTGCCCATCCACCACCTCACCTCCGCTATCCATCCACAAATCACCATCTGCTGCCCATCCACCACCTCACCTCCACTATCCATCCAGAAATCACCCTCTGCTGCCCATCCACCACCTCACCTCCGGAATCCATCCACAAATCACCCTCTGCTGCCCATCCACCACCTCACCTCCGGAATCCATCCACAAATCACCCTCTGCTGCCCATTCACCACCTCACCTCCGCTATCCATCCACAAATCACCCTCTGCTGCCCATCCACCACCTCACCTCCACTATCCATCCACAAATCACCCTCTGCTGCCCATTCACCACCTCACCTCCGCTATCCATCCACAAATCACCCTCTGCTGCCCATCCACCACCTCACCTCCGCTATCCATCCACAAATCACCCTCTGCTGCCTATCCACCACCTCACCTCCACTATCCATCCAGAAATCACCCTCTGCTGCCCATCCACCACCTCACCTCCGGAATCCATCCACAAATCACCCTCTGCTGCCCATCCACCACCTCACCTCTGGAATCCATCCACAAATCACCCTCTGCTGCCTATCCACCACCTCACCTCCGCTATCCATCCACAAATAACCCTCTGCTGCCCATTCACCACCTCACCTCCGGAATCCATCCACAAATCACCCTCTGCTGCCCATCCACCACCTCACCTCCGCTATCCATCCACAAATCACCCTCTGCTGCCCATTCACAACCTCACCTCCGCTATCCATCCACAAATCACCCTCTGCTGCCCATCCACCACCTCACCTCCACTATCCATCCACAAATAACCCTCTGCTGCCCATCCACCACCTCACCTCCACTATCCATCCACAAATCACCCTCTGCTGCCCATTCACCACCTCACCTCCGCTATCCATCCACAAATCACCCTCTGCTGCCCATCCACCACCTCACCTCCGCTATCCATCCACAAATCACCATCTGCTGCCTATCCACCACCTCACCTCCACTATCCATCCAGAAATCACCCTCTGCTGCCCATCCACCACCTCACCTCCGCTATCCATCCACAAATCACCCTCTGCTGCCCATCCACCACCTCACCTCCACTATCCATCCAAAAATCACCCTCTGCTGCCCATTCACCACCTCACCTCCGGAATCCATCCACAAATCACCCTCTGCTGCCCATCCACCACCTCACCTCCGCTATCCATCCACAAATCACCCTCTGCTGCCCATTCACAACCTCACCTCCGCTATCCATCCACAAATCACCCTCTGCTGCCCATCCACCACCTCACCTCCACTATCCATCCACAAATAACCCTCTGCTGCCCATCCACCACCTCACCTCCACTATCCATCCACAAATCACCCTCTGCTGCCCATTCACCACCTCACCTCCGCTATCCATCCACAAATCACCCCCACTATCCATCCACAAATCATCCTCTGCTGCCCATCCACCACCTCACCTCCGCTATCCATCCACAAATCACCCTCTGCTACCCATCCGCCACCTTACCTCCTCTACCCTCATGCACATATCACCCCACTGTCCATCCACCACCTTCTCTACCTGGCCACAAATATTAATCCGCTGCCCATACACCATCTTAACGTCCTCTACTTATCCACTAATAATCATCCAATGCACACCCACCTCCTGTTCTTTCTCATCCTTCCTCTAGACATCTTGCTCTTGGCGATGTTTCTCTAAACGCCTTCAGTTGTCGGTCCATCTTCCACCACCTTTCTGACGCCCATCAACCTGTGTCCCTCTGTGCCAATTACACAACCCATCAACCTCCCTGTCTTGCTCGTATCAGCTCCTGCCCACACCCTGGCCATCGCCACCGAGCCCTCCATTACTTCTACATCACCTGCCTGGAATAATTATTTCTCTTTTTTTCTCATCAGAAAAACTTCTTTGCAGTGACAGCAGCCAACAGGTTCCTGAAGACCAGCAGCTCGGCATGCTTGAGCCCAGTGGTGGAGTGAGTGGAGAAGGGGGGAGCACGGTCATGTGCAGCCCCTCGTGTGCCCGACCTTGCTGGGGGTCTGAGACGGGCACAGCCGAACTGACTTTGCTAGGGGAGTGATGGGGGAGTGTTGTGACACCGCTGGCCTGGGTATATTGTGAGAAGCCATGCTTAGCCCCATGTGCTAGGGTCAGGGACATTGCTAGGGGTTAGATATAATAAGTTCAGCCCACTATGTGCCTGATCTTAATGGGGGGGCTAATATTGCTGGGGGCTTGGGGGGACGCCGTATCTGTGTGACCTCGTTGGGACAGGAGCACATCACCTTGGTAATTGGATTGGAGGAGTCACAGCCGACTGCAATGGCTACTCCTGAATTGGCTGGGGCAATGCCCTAAGGCCCCCATTTGTGTACGACCTTGCTAAAAAACTGGGGGGCAATAACCCCTGATATGTCTGAGATCGCTGGGCAAATGGAGGAGAGGGGAGGGCAAATACAACCGGAGTGACTTTTCTACATGTGGTGTTGCTGGGAACGTGATGAGCCTGTCCTAGCTGAGGAGATGAGATGATGGCACGGCCTTGCTCCTCACTCGCCTGACGTTTCCGGAGGAGCAAGAGGGCATACCAACCTCCAAAAAGGTGCTATGTGGAGCTCTTAAGCCATATTCTTCAGACCAATCTCATCTTCACTAGCACCTTAGATGGTTGGTTGTGTGAGTTGCTATACCCATATATGTTCCCCCCTCAGAGCGTGCTGAGAGCGCTGGTGTCTCTGCCCCCACCCCATTACGGTGTGATTGGGGATGTTCCCCAGGTGTGTTCTTTGTAGTTGTCTTTGGATTTCTTTTCTAACATTAAAAATACAAGAAACGTAAATCTCTTTGTGTTTAATATTGTATCTCCGCGCCACCAGAGGTGGACGCACAGGGCACAGACTGTCTGGTCAAGGGAAGAAGATATAGGGGGCTGTCTGGTCAAGGGAAGAAGACAGTAAGGAATGGCTGGTCAAGGGAAGAAGACACTAAGGAATGGCTGGTCCAGGGAAGAGAGGACTGTCTGATCAAGGGAAGAATATAGAACTAGCTAGTCAAGGGAAGAAGACACAGAGTACTCAATGGTCCTGAGAAGAAGCTAGAGAGGACTGTCTGGTCAAGGGAAGAAGCTAGAGAGGACTGTCTGGTCAAGGGAAGAAGCTAGAGAGGATTGTCTGGTCAAGGGAAGAAGTAGAGAGGATTATCTGGTCAAAGGAAGAAGCTAGAGAGGAATGTCTGGTCGAGGGAATAAGCTAGAGAGGACTGCCTGGTCAAGGGAAGAAGCTAGAGAGGACTGTCTGGTCAAGGGAAGAAGCTAGAGAGGATTGTCTGGTCAAGGGAAGAAGCTAGAGAGGACTGCCTGGTCAAGGGAAGAAGCTAGAGAGGATTGTCTGGTCAAGGGAAGAAGCTAGAGAGGACTGTCTGGTCAAGGGAAGAAGCTAGAGAGGACAGTCTTGTCAAGGGAAGAAGCTAGTGAGGACTGTCTGGTCAAGGGAAGAAGCTAGAGAGGACTGTCTGGTCAAGGGAAGAAGCTAGAGAGGAATGTCTGGTCAAAGGAAGAAGCTAGAGAGGATTGTCTGGTCAAGGGAAGAAGCTAGAGAGGACTGTCTGGTCAAGGGAAGAAGTAGAGAGAACTGTCTGGTCAAGGGAAGAAGCTAATGAGGACTGTCTGGTCAAGGGAATAAGCTAGAGAGGACTGTCTTGTCAAGGGAAGAAGCTAGAGAGGACAGTCTGGTCAAGGGAAGAAGCAAAAGAGGACTGTCTGGTCCAGGGAAGAAGCTAGAGAGGACTGTCTGGTCAAGGGAAGAAGCTAGAGAGGACTGTCTGGTCAAGGGAAGAAGTAGAGAGGACTGCCTGGTCAAGGGAATAAGCTAGAGAGGACTGTCTGGTCAAGGGAAGAAGCTAGAGAGGTCTGTCTGGTCAAGGGAAGAAGCTAGAGAGGACTGTCTGGTCAAGGGAAGAAGCTAGAGAGGACTGTCTGGTCATGGGAAGAAGCTAGAGAGGACTGTCTGGTCAAGGGAAGAAGCTAGAGAGGGCTGTCTGGTCAAATGATGAAGGCAGATGGTACTAATTGGTCAAGGGAAGAAGATACAGAATACTGTATGATCATAGGAATAAACTAGAGGACTGTCTATACAAGGAGAGAAAATAGAGAGGTTAAGGGAAGAAGATAGAGACTGTTTGATCAAGAGTAGACGCTAAGGAGACTGTCTTGTCAAGGGTAGAAGATTAACTGGTCATGGGAAAAAATGCCCGAAAGTGGACTTGTTGGTCAGGAGAGGACAGGTTGTCTAAAGCAGAGGAGCAGGAATACCCATGGGCAGGTTAGGAGCTCTCTGGGCCATGTCGTAACCTCTGTTGGGCATTAAAGACCAGCTCTCGGGCAAACACCGGCTCCACCTGAGAAACAAGGAACATTAGTGGGAGGATGGACTGAAAGGGATGTAGAGAACACGAGGGGTTAAATGCTGGACTCCCATAGTGGTTAAAGAGTTACTAGAATTCATGAGAAAACTTGATATATTTGTGAAGTACGTGATGCCATATAGATGTGAGGTCACGCTCAGACACTCGGGGTCAGGTATACAGGTGCAGTACGCGGATATATCCCAATATACAGGTGATCCCAATATATATGTATCTCCCAAAAGTGAGTACGCCCCTCGTGTACATATGTTATTATATCTTTCCATGTGACAACACTGAGGACATGCCCCTCTGCTTCAATGTGAAGTAGTAAGTGTACGGCCTGTATAACAGTGTAAATGTGCTGTCCCCTCAAAGTAACCCAACACACGGCCATTCTTGTCTAAACCGTTGGCAACAAAAGTGAGTACACCACTAAGTGTAAATGTCCAAATTGGCCCCAAAGTCCCAATATTTTGTGTGGCCGCCATTATTTTCCAGCACTGGCTTAACCCTCATGGGCATGGAGATCACTAGAGCGTCACAGGTTGCCACCGGAGTCCTCTTCCTCTCCTCCATGATGACACCACGAAGCTGGTGGATGTTAGAGACCTTGCACTCCCCACCCTCTGTTTGAGGATGCCCCACAGATGCTCAATAGGGTTTAGGTCTGGAGACATGCTTGGCCAGTCCATCACCTTTGTATGTAGTATTCAGGTGTGCAGGTGTAGTATTCAGGTATGCAGGTGTAGAATTCAGGTGTGCAAATGTTGTATTCAGGTGTGCAGTTGTTGTATTCAGGTGTGCAGATGTTGTATTCAGGTGTGCAGTTGTTGTATTCAGGTGTGCAGATGTTGTATTCAGGTGTGCAGGTGTAGAATTCAGGTGTGCAAATGTTGTATTCAGGTGTGCAGATGTTGTATTCAGGTGTGCAGATGTAGTATTCAGGTGTGCAGATGTTGTATTCAGGTGTGCAGTTGTTGTATTCAGGTGTGCAGATGTAGTATTCAGGTGTGCAGGTGTAGAATTCAGGTGTGCAGGTGTAGTATTCAGGTGTGCAGATGTTGTATTCAGGTGTGCAGGTGTAGTATTCAGGTGTGCAGGTGTAGTATTCAGGTGTGCAGATGTAGTATTCAGGTGTGCAGGTGTAGTATTCAGGTATGCAGATGTAGTATTCAGGTGTGCAGGTGTAGTATTCAGGTGTGCAGATGTTGTATTCAGGTGTGCAGATGTAGTATTCAGGTGTGCAGAGGTTGTATTCAGGTGTGCAGTTGTTGTATTCAGGTGTGCAGATGTAGTATTCAGGTGTGCAGGTGTAGAATTCAGGTGTGCAGTTGTATTCAGGTGTGCAGATGAAGTATTCAGGTGTGCAGCTGTAGTATTCAGGTATGCAGCTGTAGTATTCAGGTGTGCAGATGTTGTATTCAGGTGTGCAGGTGTAGTATTCAGGTATGCAGATGTAGTATTCAGGTGTGCAGATGTTGTATTCAGGTGTGCAGTTGTTGTATTCAGGTGTGCAGATGTTGTATTAAGGTGTGCAGGTGTTGTATTCAGGTGTGCAGGTGTAGTATTCAGGTGTGCAGGTGTTGTATTCAGGTATGCAGATGTTGTATTCAGGTGTGCAGGTGTTGTATTCAGGTGTGCAGATGTTGTATTCAGGTATGCAGATGTTGTATTCAGGTGTGCAGGTGTTGTATTCAGGTGTGCAGGTGTTGTATTCAGGTATGCAGATGTAGTATTCAGGTGTGCAGGTGTTGTATTTAGGTGTGCAGGTGTTGTATTCAGGTGTGCAGGTGTTGTATTCAGGTATGCAGGTGTTGTATTCAGGTGCGCAGATGTAGTATTCAGGTGTGCAGATGTAGTATTCAGGTGTGCAGGTGTTGTATTCAGGTGTGCAGGTGTAGTATTCAGGTGTGCAGATGTTGTATTCAGGTGTGCAGGTGTAGTATTCAGGTGTGCAGGTGTTGTATTCAGGTGTGCAGGTGTAGTATTCAGGTGTGCAGATGTTGTATTCAGGTGTGCAGGTGTTGTATTCAGGTGTGCAGATGTTGTATTCAGGTGTGCAGGTGTAGTATTCAGGTGTGCAGATGTAGTATTCAGGTGTGCAGGTGTAGTATTCAGGTGTGCAGGTGTAGTATTCAGGTGTGCAGATGTAGTATTCAGGTGTGCAGGTGTAGTATTCAGGTGTGCAGATGTAGTATTCAGGTATGCAGGTGTAGTATTCAGGTATGCAGGTGTAGTATTCAGGTGTGCAGATGTAGTATTCAGGTATGCAGGTGTAGTATTCAGGTGTGCAGGTGTAGTATTCAGGTGTATTCAGGTGTGCAGATGTTGTATTCAGGTGTGCAGGTGTAGTATTCAGGTGTGCAGATGTTGTATTTAGGTGTGCAGGTGTTGTATTCAGGTGTGCAGGTGTAGTATTTAGGTGTGCAGGTGTAGTATTCAGGTGTTTGAAGGTGAGGTCCCAATGTTTACTCACTTGAGCTGTTACCAATTTCTTAAGATTTATGTTGGCTGTGTCCGGATATTCTTCCCCAAAGCATAGCTGGATGTTATATTGGGGTTCCGGCTCCCCACATGCCACATACAGGTCAAGCTCTAAAACGAAAGGGGAGTAGAAGAGGAGATCTCATTTATCCAACCAAGAGAAGAGAAGTCCTCATTGCAATAGCCCCTCACAGCTAGAACATCATACTGAAGACCTGCCCCTCACACCTAGGTCCCGCTCTCCTCCTGCCCCTCACACCTAGGTCCTGCCCTCCTCCTGCCCCTCACACCTAGGTCCTGCCCTCCTCCTGCTCCACACACCTAGGACCTGCCCTCCTCCTGCCCCTCACACCTAGGCCCTGCCCTCATCCTGCCCCTCACACCTAGGTCCTGCCCTCCTCCTGCTCCTCAGACCTAAGACCTGCATCTTATAAGTAGCATCTGCTATCCTCCTGCCCATCATACTTTGGATCTGTACCTCACACCTAGGACCTGCCCTCCTCCTGCCCCTCATCACACCTAGGACCTGCCCTCCTCCTGCTCCTAACACCTAGGTCCTGCCTCCACCTGCCCCTCACATCTAGGACCTGCTCTCCACCTGCTCCTTACACCTAGGACCTGCCCTCCTCTTGCCCCTCATCACACCTAGGACCTGCCCTCCTCCTGCTCCTCACACCTAGGACCTGCCCTCCAACTGCCCCTCACACCTAGGACCTACCCTCCTCCTGCCCCTCACACCTAGGTCCTGCCCTCCTCCTGCCGCTCACACCTAGGTCCTGCCCTCCACCTGCCCCTCACACCTAGGACCTGCCCTCCTCCTGCCCCTCACACTTAGGTCCTGCCCTCCTCCTGCTCCTCACACCTAGGTCCTGCCCTCCGCCTGCCACTCACACCTAGGTCCTGCCCTCCTCCTGCCCCTCACACCTAGGTCCTGTCCTCCTCCTGCTCCTCACACCTAGGTCCTGCCCTCCTCCTGCCCCTCACAACTAGGACCTGCTCTCCTCCTGCCCCTCACACCTAGGACCTGCCCTCCTCCTGCCCCTCATCACACCTAGGACCTGCCCTCCTCCTGCTCCTCACACCTAGGACCTGCCCTCCAACTGCCCCTCACACCTAGGACCTACCCTCCTCCTGCCCCTCACACCTAGGTCCTGCCCTCCTCCTGCCGCTCACACCTAGGTCCTGCCCTCCACCTGCCCCTCACACCTAGGACCTGCCCTCCTCCTGCCCCTCACACTTAGGTCCTGCCCTCCTCCTGCTCCTCACACCTAGGTCCTGCCCTCCGCCTGCCACTCACACCTAGGTCCTGCCCTCCTCCTGCCCCTCACACCTAGGTCCTGTCCTCCTCCTGCTCCTCACACCTAGGTCCTGCCCTCCTCCTGCCCCTCACAACTAGGACCTGCTCTCCTCCTGCCCCTCACACCTAGGACCTGCCCTCCTCCTGCCCCTCACACCTAGGACCTGCTTTCCTCCTGCCCCTCACACCTAGGTCCTGCCCTCCTCCTGCCACTCACACCTAGGACCTGCCCTCCTCCTGCCCCTCACACCTAGGTCCTGCCCTCCTCCTGCCGCTCACACCTAGGTCCTGCCCTCCTCCTGCCCCTCACACCTAGGTCCTGCCCTCCTCCTGCTCCTCAGACCTAAGACCTGCATCTTATAAGTAGCATCTGCTATCCTCCTGCCCATCATACTTTGGATCTGTACCTCACACCTAGGACCTTCCCTCCTCCTGCCCCTCATCACACCTAGGACCTGCCCTCCTCCTGCTCCTAACACCTAGGTCCTGCCTCCACCTTCCCCTCACATCTAGGACCTGCTCTCCACCTGCTCCTTACACCTAGGACCTGCCCTCCTCTTGCCCCTCATCACACCTAGGACCTGCCCTCCTCCTGCTCCTCACACCTAGGACCTGCCCTCCAACTGCCCCTCACACCTAGGACCTGCCCTCCTCCTGCCCCTCACACCTAGGTCCTGCCCTCCTCCTGCCGCTCACACCTAGGTCCTGCCCTCCACCTGCCCCTCACACCTAGGACCTGCCCTCCTCCTGCCCCTCACACTTAGGTCCTGCCCTCCTCCTGCTCCTCACACCTAGGTCCTGCCCAACGCCTGCCACTCACACCTAGGTCCTGCCCTCCTCCTGCCCCTCACACCTAGGTCCTGTCCTCCTCCTGCTCCTCACACCTAGGTCCTGCCCTCCTCCTGCCCCTCACAACTAGGACCTGCTCTCCTCCTGCCCCTCACACCTAGGACCTGCCCTCCTCCTGCCCCTCACACCTAGGACCTGCTTTCCTCCTGCCCCTCACACCTAGGTCCTGCCCTCCTCCTGCTCCTCACCCCTAGGTCCTGCCCTCCTCCTGCTGCTAACACCTAGGACCTGCCCTCCTCCTGCCCCTCACACCTAGGACCTGCCCTCCTCCTGCTCCTCACACCTAGGTCCTGCCCTCCTCCTGCCCCTCACACCTAGGACCTGCTCTCCACCTGCCCCTTACACCTAGGTCCTGCCCTCCTCCTGCACCTCACACCTAGGACCTGCCCTCCTCCTGCCCCTCACACCTAGGTCCTGCCCTCCTCCTGCCCCTCACACCTAGGACCTGCTCTCCACCTGCCCCTCACACCTAGGTCCTGCCCTCCTCCTGCACCTCACACCTAGGACCTGCCCTCCTCCTGCCCCTCACACCTAGGTCCTGCTCTCCTCCTGCCGCTCACACCTAGGACCTGCTCTCCACCTGCCCCTCATACCTAGGTCCTGCCCTCCTCCTGCACCTCACACCTAGGACCTGCCCTCCTCCTGCCCCTCACACCTAGGACCTGCTCTCCACCTGCCCCTCACACTCAGGACCTGTCGCCCACCTGCCCCTCACACTCAGGACCTCTCGCCCACCTGCCCTTCACACCCAGGACCTGTCGCCCACCTGCCCCTCACACTCAGGACCTGTCGCCCACCTGCCCCTCACACTCAGGACCTCTCGCCCACCTGCCCCTCACACTCAGGACCTCTCGCCCACCTGCCCTTCACACCCAGGACCTGTCGCCCACCTGCCCCTCACACCCAGGACCTGTCGCCCACCTGCCCCTCACATTCAGGACCTGTCGCCCACCTGCCCCTCACACTCAGCACCTGTCGCCCACCTGCCCCTCACACTCAGGACCTGTCGCCCACCTGCCCCGCACACTCAGGACCTGACGCCCACCCGCCCCTCACACCAAGGACCTGTCGCCCACCCGGCCCTCACACCCAGGACCTGTTGCCCACCTGCCCCTCACACCCAGGACCTGTCACCCACCTGCCCCTCACACCCAGGACCTGTCACCCACCTGACCCTCATACTCAGGACCTGTCACCCACCTGCCCCTCACACCCAGGACCTGTCACCCACCTGCCTCTCACACTCAGGACCTGTCACCCACCTAACCCTCACACTCAGGACCTGTCACCCACCTGCCCCTCACACTCAGGACCAGTCACCCACCTGCCCCTCACACCCAGGACCTGTCACCCACCTGCCCCTCACACCCAGGACCTGTCACCCACCTGCCCCTCACACTCAGGACCTGTCACCCACCTGCCCCTCACACTCAGGACCTGTCACCCACCTGCCCCTCACACCCAGGACCTGTCACCCACCCGCCCCTCAGACCCAGGACCTGTCACCCACCTGCCTTTGTGAGCCCAATCTGCCATCCATCTTTCTCAGGTAGGACATGCCCCAGGTCCTCCCACCCAGTTGCCCTCTCATTAAGGCCCTTACCATGCATGAATTGGCTTGTGTCCAGCACTTTGCATGTTTTGTCCCTCTCCAACTTATTAGGTTGATCTTTATGTGGAGCCAGTGGGCCACTCCAGTACACACGACCCTGGCATTGCCGCTTTACAAATACCCCATCTGGTGCCACCCAGAGCAGTACCCCCCTTATCAAGGTGCAGAAGAAGTCTCTGGAGGACCAGCCCAATGTCTGGGGACAGGACCCCGGGCAATTCATGGGGTGAAGGAAGATAAACTTCCTGTAGAGAGTTAGTTCCACATGGACTGAAGACACAGGGCCCAAGGCGGCATCCTTCAGCGGTCTGAGTTGTAACCTCCTTCACCAATCTGTCCTGGTAATAAATTCGCACATGCAGCCAGAAATCTGTGGGAAAGACCACAGAAGAATCTAAAAGCAGCAGTACAGAGAGAGGAGAACGAGCAAAAGCTTGGTGTGACCGTACAGTGAGAAAGGACAACACTAACCTGAGGATGAGGATGGGTGGCTGATCAGGCCTCTGTCCCAAATATTGGTCACCTTGTCAGCCAAGTGATGGGCTGCCAATAGGAAGTGTCCTGTCACCTGGCACTCTGCAAAATAAACATGAGGGTGACTGGGGTATGTCTGAGGTGACCAAAGTCTGTATTTGTGATCTCTGACTGTGTTACTGGTTTAGTGTTATAGGTCTGACTGTATCCTTGTATAAGTGATGTTGGTTTCACTAAGTCCCTAAGTAAGGGTTACTTGTCTGACTGTGTCTCTGTGTTAGTGTTGTTCATCTGACTGTGTCCCTGTGTTAGTGTTGTTCATCTGACTGTGTCCCTGTGTTAGTGTTGTTCATCTGACTGCACCCCTGTATTCTGAGGCTGGTCTGACTGCACCCTGTATTCTGAGGCTGGTCTGACTGCACCCCTGTATTCTGAGGCTGGTCTGACTGCACCCCTGTATTCTGAGGCTGGTCTGACTGCACCCCTGTATTCTGAGGCTGGTCTGACTGCACCCTGTATTCTGAGGCTGGTCTGACTGCACCCCTGTATTCTTAGGCTGGTCTGACTGCACCCCTGTATTCTGAGGCTGGTCTGACTGCACCCTGTATTCTGAGGCTGGTCTGACTGCACCCTGTATTCTGAGGCTGGTCTGACTGCACCCTGTATTCTGAGGCTGGTCTGACTGCACCCTGTATTCTGAGGCTGGTCTGACTGCACCCCTGTATTCTGAGGCTCCTCTGACTGCACCCCTGTATTCTGAGGCTGGTCTGACTGCACCCTGTATTCTGAGGCTGGTCTGACTGCACCCCTGTATTCTGAGGCTGGTCTGACTGCACCCCTGTATTCTGAGGCTCCTCTGACTGCACCCCTGTATTCTGAGGCTGGTCTGACTGCACCCTGTATTCTGAGGCTGGTCTGACTGCACCCTGTATTCTGAGGCTGGTGTGACTGCACCCCTGTATTCTGAGGCTGGTCTGATTGCACCCCTGTATTCTGAGGCTGGTCTGACTGCACCCCTGTATTCTGAGGCTGGTCTGACTACACCCCTGTATTCTGAGGCTGGTCTGACTGCACCCCTGTATTCTGAGGCTGGTCTGACTGCACCCCTGTATTCTGAGGCTGGTCTGACTGCACCCCAGTATTCTGAGGCTGATCTGACTGCACCCCTGTATTATGAGGCTGGTCTGACTGCACCCCTGTATTCTGAGGCTGGTCTGACTGCACCCCTGTATTCTGAGGCTGATCTGACTGCACCCTGTATTCTGAGGCTCATCTGACTGCACCCTGTATTCTGAGGCTGGTCTGACTGCACCCCTGTATTCTGAGGCTCCTCTGACTGCACCCCTGTATTCTGAGGCTGGTCTGACTGCACTCCTGTATTCTGAGGCTGGTCTGACTGCACCCTGTATTCTGAGGCTCCTCTGACTGCACCCCTGTATTCTGAGGCTGGTCTGACTGCACCCCTGTATTCTGAGGCTCCTCTGACTGCACCCCTGTATTCTGAGGCTGGTCTGACTGCACCCTGTATTCTGAGGCTGGGCTGACTGCACCCCTGTATTCTGAGGCTGGTCTGACTGCACCCCTGTATTCTGAGGCTGATCTGACTGCACCCTGTATTCTGAGGCTGGTCTGACTGCACCCCTGTATTCTGAGGCTGGTCTGACTGCACCCCTGTATTCTGAGGCTGGTCTGACTGCACCCTGTATTCTGAGGCTGGGCTGACTGCACCCCTGTATTCTGAGGCTGGTCTGACTGCACCCCTGTATTCTGAGGCTGATCTGACTGCACCCTGTATTCTGAGGCTGTTCTGACTGCACCCCTGTATTCTGAGGCTGGTCTGACTGCACCCCTGTATTCTGAGGCTGTGCTGACTGCACCCTGTATTCTGAGGCTGGTCTGACTGCACCCCTGTATTCTGAGGCTGGTCTGACTGCACCCCTGTATTCTGAGGCTGGTCTGACTGCACCCTGTATTCTGAGGCTGGTCTGACTGCACCCCTGTATTCTGAGGCTGGTCTGACTGCACCCCTGTATTCTGAGGCTGGTCTGACTGCACCCCTGTATTCTGAGGCTGGTCTGACTGCACCCCTGTATTCTGAGGCTGGTCTGACTGCACCCCTGTATTCTGAGGCTCCTCTGACTGCACCCCTGTATTCTGAGGCTGGTGTGACTGCACCCTGTATTCTGAGGCTGATCTGACTGCACCCCTGTATTCTGAGGCTGGTCTGACTGCACCCTGTATTCTGAGGCTGGGCTGACTGCACCCCTGTATTCTGAGGCTGGTCTGACTGCACCCTGTATTCTGAGGCTCCTCTGACTGCACCCTGTATTCTGAGGCTGGTCTGACTGCACCCCTGTATTCTGAGGCTGATCTGACTGCACCCCTGTATTCTGAGGCTGGTATGTCTGCACCCCTGTATTCTGAGGCTGGTCTGACTGCACCCCTGTATTCTGAGGATGGTCTGACTGCACCCCTGTATTCTGAGGCTGGTCTGACTGCACCTCTGTATTCTGAGGCTGGTCTGACTGCACTCCTGTATTCTGAGGCTGGTCTGACTGCACCCCTGTATTCTGAGGCTGGTCTGACTGCACCCCTGTATTCTGAGGCTCCTCTAACTGCACCCTGTATTCTGAGGCTGGTCTGACTGCACCCTGTATTCTGAGGCTGGTCTGACTGCACCCCTGTATTCTGAGGCTGGTCTGACTGCACCCCTGTATTCTGAGGCTAATCTGACTGCACCCCTGTATTCTGAGGCTGGTCTGACTGCACCCGGTATTCTGAGGCTGGTCTGACTGCACCCCTGTATTCTGAGGCTCCTCTAACTGCACCCTGTATTCTGAGGCTGGTCTGACTGCACCCTGTATTCTGAGGCTGGTCTGACTGCACCCCTGTATTCTGAGGCTGGTCTGACTGCACCCCTGTATTCTGAGGCTCCTCTAACTGCACCCTGTATTCTGAGGCTGGTCTGACTGCACCCGGTATTCTGAGGCTGGTCTGACTGCACCCCTGTATTCTGAGGCTGGTCTGACTGCACCCTGTATTCTGAATCTGGTGTGACTGCACCCCTGTATTCTGAGGCTGGTCTGACTGCACCCCTGTATTCTGAGGCTGGTCTGACTGCACCCCTGTATTCTGAGGCTGATCTGACTGCACCCCTGTATTCTGAGGCTGATCTGACTGCACCCCTGTATTCTGAGGCTGATCTGACTGCACCCTGTATTCTGAGGCTGATCTGACTGCACCCCTGTATTCTGAGGCTGGTCTGACTGCACCCCTGTATTCTGAGGCTGGTGTGACTGCACCCTGTATTCTGAGGCTCCTCTGACTGCACCCCTGTATTCTGAGGCTGGTCTGACTGCACCCCTGTATTCTGAGGCTGGTCTGACTGCACCCCTGTATTCTGAGGCTGATCTGACTGCACCCTGTATTCTGAGGCTGATCTGACTGCACCCCTGTATTCTGAGGCTGATCTGACTGCACCCTGTATTCTGAGGCTGATCTGACTGCACCCCTGTATTCTGAGGCTGATCTGACTGCACCCCTGTATTCTGAGGCTGATCTGACTGCACCCTGTATTCTGAGTCTGGTCTGACTGCACTCCTGTATTCTGAGGCTGGTCTGACTGCACCCCTGTATTCTGAGGCTCCTCTAACTGCACCCTGTATTCTGAGGCTGGTCTGACCGCACCCCTGTATTCTGAGGCTGATCTGACTGCACCCCTGTATTCTGAGGCTGGTCTGACTGCACCCCTGTATTCTGAGGCTGGTCTGACTGCACCCCTGTATTCTGAGGCTCCTCTGACTGCACCCCTGTATTCTGAGGCTGGTGTGACTGCACCCTGTATTCTGAGGCTGATCTGACTGCACCCCTGTATTCTGAGGCTGGTCTGACTGCACCCTGTATTCTGAGGCTGGGCTGACTGCACCCCTGTATTCTGAGGCTGGTCTGACTGCACCCTGTATTCTGAGGCTCCTCTGACTGCACCCTGTATTCTGAGGCTGGTCTGACTGCACCCCTGTATTCTGAGGCTGATCTGACTGCACCCCTGTATTCTGAGGCTGGTATGTCTGCCACCCCTGTATTCTGAGGCTGGTCTGACTGCACCCCTGTATTCTGAGGATGGTCTGACTGCACCCCTGTATTCTGAGGCTGGTCTGACTGCACCTCTGTATTCTGAGGCTGGTCTGACTGCACTCCTGTATTCTGAGGCTGGTCTGACTGCACCCCTGTATTCTGATGCTGGTCTGACTGCACCCCTGTATTCTGAGGCTCCTCTAACTGCACCCTGTATCTGAGGCTGGTCTGACTGCACCCTGTATTCTGAGGCTGGTCTGACTGCACCCCCTGTATTCTGAGGCTGGTCTGACTGCACCCCTGTATTCTGAGGCTAATCTGACTGCACCCCTGTATTCTGAGGCTGGTGTGACTGCACCCCGGTATTCTGAGGCTGGTCTGACTGCACCCCTGTATTCTGAGGCTCCTCTAACTGCACCCTGTATTCTGAGGCTGGTCTGACTGCACCCTGTATTCTGAGGCTGGTCTGACTGCACCCCTGTATTCTGAGGCTGGTCTGACTGCACCCCTGTATTCTGAGGCTCCTCTGACTGCACCCTGTATTCTGAGGCTGGTCTGACTGCACCCGGTATTCTGAGGCTGGTCTGACTGCACCCCTGTATTCTGAGGCTGGTCTGACTGCACCCTGTATTCTGATCTGGTGTGACTGCACCCCTGTATTCTGAGGCTGGTCTGACTGCACCCCTGTATTCTGAGGCTGGTCTGACTGCACCCTGTATTCTGAGGCTGATCTGACTGCACCCCTGTATTCTGAGGCTGATCTGACTGCACCCCTGTATTCTGAGGCTGATCTGACTGCACCCTGTATTCTGAGGCTGGATCTGACTGCACCCCTGTATTCTGAGGCTGGTCTGACTGCACCCCTGTATTCTGAGGCTGGTGTGACTGCACCCTGTATTCTGAGGCTCCTCTGACTGCACCCCTGTATTCTGAGGCTGGTCTGACTGCACCCCTGTATTCTGAGGCTGGTCTGACTGCACCCCTGTATTCTGAGGATGATCTGACTGCACCCCTGTATTCTGAGGCTGATCTGACTGCACCCCTGTATTCTGAGGCTGATCTGACTGCACCCTGTATTCTGAGGCTGATCTGACTGCACCCCTGTATTCTGAGGCTCCTCTGACTGCACCCTGTATTCTGAGGCTCCTCTGACTGCACCCCTGTATTCTGAGGCTCCTCTGACTGCACCCTGTATTCTGAGGCTGGTCTGACTGCACCCCTGTATTCTGAGGCTGGTGTGACTGCACCCCTGTATTCTGAGGCTGGTCTGACTGCACCCCTGTATTCTGAGGCTGATCTGACTGCACCCTGTATTCTGAGGCTGGTCTGACTGCACCTCTGTATTCTGAGGCTAGTCTGACTGCACCCCTGTATTCTGAGGCTGGTCTGACTGCACCCCTGTATTCTGAGGCTAGTCTGACTGCACCCCTGTATTCTGTGTATTCTGAGGCTGGTGTGACTGCACCCCGGTATTCTGAGGCTGGTCTGACTGCACCCCTGTATCTGAGCGGTCTTGACTGCGAAGCACCCCTGTATTCTGAGGGCTGGTCTGACTGCACCCTGTTCTTTCTGAGGCTGTCTGGACTGCACCCCTGTTATCTCTGAGGCTGGTCTGACTGCACCCCTGTATTCTGAGGCTCCTCTGACTGCACCCTGTATTCTGAGGCTGGTCTGACTGCACCCTGTATTCTGAGGCTGGTCTGACTGCACCCCTGTATTCTGAGGCTGGTTCTGACTGCACCCCTGTATTCTGAGGCTGGTCTGACTGAACCCTGTATTCTGAGGCTGGTCTGACTGCACCCCTGTATTCTGAGGCTGGTCTGACTGCACCCCTGTATTCTGAGGCTGGTCTGACTGCACCCCTGTATTCTGAGGCTGATCTGACTGCACCCCTGTATTCTGAGGCTGATCTGACTGCACCTCTGTATTCTGAGGCTGGTCTGACTGCACCCCTGTATTCTGAGGCTGATCTGACTGCACCCCTGTATTCTGAGGCAGGTCTGATTGCACCCCTGTATTCTGAGGCTGGTCTGACTGCACCCCTGTATTCTGAGGCTCCTCTAACTGCACCCCTGTATTCTGAGGCTGGTCTGACTGCACCCCTGTATTCTGAGGCTGGTCTGACTGCACCCCTGTATTCTGAGGCTGGTCTGACTGCACCCCTGTATTCTGAGGCTGGTCTGACTGCACCCTGTATTCTGAGGCTGGTCTGATTGAACCCTGTATTCTGAGGCTGGTCTGATTGCACCCTGTATTCTGAGGCTGGTCTGACCGCACCCCTGTATTCTGAGGCTGGTCTGACTGCACCCCTGTATTCTGAGGCTGGTCTGAATGCACCCTGTATTCTGAGGCTGGTCTGACTGCACCCCTGTATTCTGAGGCTGGTCTGACTGCACCCTGTATTCTGAGGCTGGTCTGATTGCACCCTGTATTCTGAGGCTGGTCTGACTGCACCCCTGTATTCTGAGGCTGGTCTGATTGCACCCTGTATTCTGAGGCTGGTCTGACTGCACCCCTGTATTCTGAGGCTGGTCTGACTGCACCCTGTATTCTGAGGCTGGTCTGATTGCACCCTGTATTCTGAGGCTGGTCTGACTGCACCCCTGTATTCTGAGGCTGGTCTGACTGCACCCCTGTATTCTGAGGCTCCTCTAACTGCACCCTGTATTCTGAGGCTGGTCTGACCGCACCCCTGTATTCTGAGGCTGGTCTGACTGCACCCCTGTATTCTGAGGCTGGTGTGACTGCACCCCTGTATTCTGAGGCTCCTCTGACTGCACCCCTGTATTCTGAGGCTGGACTGACTGCACCCCTGTATTCTGAGGCTGATCTGACTGCACTCCTGTATTCTGAGGCTGGTCTGACTGCACCCTGTATTCTGAGGCTGATCTGACTGCACCCCTGTATTCTGAGGCTGATCTGACTGCACCCCTGTATTCTGAGGCTGATCTGACTGCACCCTGTATTCTGAGGCTGATCTGACTGCACCCCTGTATTCTGAGGCTGATCTGACTGCACCCTGTATTCTGAGGCTGATCTGACTGCACCCCTGTATTCTGAGGCTCCTCTGACTGCACCCTGTATTCTGAGGCTCCTCTGACTGCACCCCTGTATTCTGAGGCTGGTCTGACTGCACCCTGTATTCTGAGGCTGGTCTGACTGCACCCCTGTATTCTGAGGCTGGTCTGACTGCACCCTGTATTCTGAGGCTGGTCTGACTGCACCCCTGTATTCTGAGGCTGATCTGACTGCACCCTGTATTCTGAGGCTCCTCTGACTGAACCCTGTATTCTGAGGCTGGTCTGACCGCACCCCTGTATTCTGAGGCTGATCTGACTGCACCTGTATTCTGAGGCTGTCTGACTGCACCCTGTATTCTGAGACTGGTCTGACTGCACCCCTGTATTCTGAGGCTGGTCTGACTGCACCCCTGTATTCTGAGGCTGGTCTGACTGCACCCGTGTATTCTGAGGCTGGTCTGACCGAGCACCCCTGTATTCTGAGGCTGGTCTGACTGCACCCCTGTATTCTGAGGGCTGGTCTGACTGGCACCCTGTATTCTGAGGCTGTCTGACTGCACCCCTGTATTCTGAGGCTGGTCTGACTGCACCCTGTATTCTGAGGTTGGTCTGACTGCACCCCTGTATTCTGAGGCTGATCTGACTGCACCCCTGTATTCTGAGGCTCCTCTGACTGCACCCTGTATTCTGAGGCTCCTCTGACGTGCACCCCTGTATTCTGGAGGCGGGTTCTGACTTGCACTCCTGTATTCTGAGCTGGGCTGACTCGCACCCTGTTATTTGAGGCTGATCTGACTGCACCCCTGTATTCTGAGGCTGATTCTGACTGCACCCTGTATTCTGAGGCTGGTCTGACTGCACCCCTGTATTCTGAGGCGTCCTCGACTGCACCCTGTATTCTGAGGCTGGTCTGACTGCACCCCTGTATTCTGAGGCTGGTCTGACTGCACCCCTGTATTCTGAGGCTGGTCTGACTGCACCCCTGTATTCTGAGGCTGGTCTGACTGAACCCTGTATTCTGAGGCTGGTCTGACTGCACCCCTGTATTCTGAGGCTGGTGTGACTGCACCCCTGTATTCTGAGGCTCATCTGACTGCACCCTGTATTCTGAGGCTGATCTGACAGCACCCCTGGTATTCTGAGGCTTGATCTGACTGCACCCTGTATTCTGAAGGCTGGTCTGACTGCACCTCTGTATTCTGAGGCTAGGTCTGACTGCACCCCTGTATACTGAGGCTGGTGTGTGACTTCACCCTGGTATTCTGAGGGCTTCCTCTGACTGCACCCTGTATTCTGAGGCTGGTCTGACTGCACCCCTGTATTCTGAGGCTGGTCTGACTGCACCCCTGTATTCTGAGGGCTGATCTGACTGCACCCCTGTATTCTTGTATTCTGAGGCTGTGTGACTGCACCCCGTTATTTCTGAGGCTGGTCTGACTGCACCCCTTGTATTCTGAGGGCTGGTCTGACTGCACCCCTGTATTCTGAGGCTGGTCTGACTGCTACCCTGTATTCTGAGGCTGGTCTGACTGCAACCCCTGTATTCCTGAGGCTGGGTCTGACTGCACCCCGTGTATTCTGAGGCTCCTCTGACTGCACCCTGTATTCTGAGCTGGTCTGACTGCAAACCCCTGTTTTTCTGAGGCTGGTCTGACTGCACCCCTTGTATACTAGAGGCTGGTCTGACTGCACCCCTGTATTCTGATGCTGGTCTGACTGAAACCCTGTATTCTGAGGCTGTTCTGACTGCACCCCTGTATTCTGAGGCTGGTTGACTCGCACCCTGTATTCTGAGGCTGATCTGACTGCACCCCTGTATTCTGAGGCTGATCTGACTGCACCTCTGTATTCTGAGGCTGGTCTGACTGCACCCCTGTATTCTGAGGCTGATCTGACTGCACCCTGTATTCTGAGGCTGGTCTGATTGCACCCCTGTATTCTGAACTGGTCTGACTGCACCCCTGTATTCTGAGGCTCTCAACTGCACCCTGTATTCTGAGGCTGGTCTGACTGCACCCCTGTATTCTGAGGCTGGTCTGACTGCACCCCTGTATTCTGAGGCTGGTCTGACTGCACCCCTGTATTCTGAGGCTGGTCTGATGCACCCTGTATTCTGAGGCTGGTCTGACTGAACCCTGTATTCTGAGGCTGGTCTGATTGCACCCTGTATTCTGAGGCTGGTCTGACGCACCCTGTATTCTGAGGCTGGTCTGACTGCACCCTGTATTCTGAGCTGGTCTGAATGCACCCTGTATTCTGAGGCTGGTCTGACTGCACCCCTGTATTCTGAGGCTGGTCTGACTGCACCCTGTATTCTGAGGCTGGTCTGACTGCACCTGTATTCTGAGGCTGGTCTGACTGCACCCTGTATTCTGAGGCTGGTCTGGATTGCACCTTGTATTCTGAGGCTGGTCTGACTGCACCCCTGTATTCTGAGGCTGGTCATGACTGCACCCTGTAGTTCTGAGGCTGGTCTGATTGCACCCTGTATTCTGAGGCTGTACTGACTGCACCCCTGTATTCTGAGGCTGGCTTGACTGTCACCCCCTGTAGTTCTGAGGCTCCTCTAAATGCACCCTGTATTCTGAGGCTGGTCTGACCGAACGCCCTGTAGTCTGAGGCTGGTCTGACTGCACCCCCTGTATCTGAGGCTGGTTGTGACTGCACCCCTGTATTCTGGAGGCTCATCTGACTGCACCCCTGTAGTCTGAGCTGGACTGACTGCACCCGCTGTATTCTGAGGCTGATCTGACTGCACTCCTGTATTCTGGAGGCTGGTCTACTAGCACTCCAGGTATTCTGAGGCTGGTCTGACTGCACCCTGTATTATGAGGCTCCTCTGACTGCACCCTGTATTCTGAGGCTGGACTGACTGCAAGCACCGCTGTATTCTGAGGCTGATCTGACTGCACTCCCTGTATTCTGAGCTGTCCTGACTGCACTCCTGTATTCTGAGGCTGGTCTGACTGCACCCCTGTATTCTGAGGCTGATCTGACTGCACCCCTGTATTCTGAGGCTGATCTGACTGCACCCTGTATTCTGAGTCTGGTCTGACTGCACTCCTGTATTCTGAGGCTGGTCTGACTGCACCCCCTGTATTCTGAGGCTCCGTCTAACGCACCTCTGTATTCTGAGGCTGGTCTGACGCACCCCTGTATTCTGAGGCTGATCTGACTGCACCCCTGTATTCTGAGGGCTGATCTGACTGCACCCCTGTATTCTGAGGCTGGTCTGACTGCACCCCTGTATTCTGAGGGCTGGTCTGACTGCACCCCTGTATTCTGAGGCTGGTCTGACTGCACCCCTGTATTTCTGAGGCTGGTCTGACTGCACCCTGTATTCTGAGGCTGGTCTGACTGCACCCCTGTATTCTGAGGCTGGTCTGACTGCACCCTGTATTCTGAGGCTCCTCTGACTGCAACCCTGTATTCTGAGGCTGGTCTGACTGCACCCTGTATTCTGAGGCTGGTCTGAATGCACCCTGTATTCTGAGGCTGGTGTGACTGCACCCCTGTATTCTGAGGCTGGTCTGACTGCACCCCTGTATTCTGAGGCTGATCTGACTGCACCCTGTATTCTGAGGCTGGTGTGACTGCACCCCTGTATTCTGAGGCTCCTCTGACTGCACCCTGTATTCTGAGGCTGGTCTGACTGCACCCCTGTATTCTGAGGCTGGTCTGACTGCACCCTGTATTCTGAGGCTGATCTGACTGCACCCTGTATTCTGAGGCTCCTCTGACTGCACCCCTGTATTCTGAGGCTGGTCTGACTGCACCCTGTATTCTGAGGCTGGTCTGACTGCACCCCTGTATTCTGAGGCTGGTCTGACTGCACCCCTGTATTCTGAGGCTGGTGTGACTGCACCCTGTATTCTGAGGCTGATCTGACTGCACCCCTGTATTCTGAGGATGGACTGCACCCCTGTATTCTGAGGCTGGTCTGACTGCACCCCTGTATTCTGAGGCTGGTCTGACTGCACCCTGTATTCTGAGGCTGGTCTGACTGCACCCCTGTATTCTGAGGCTCCTCTGACTGCACCCCTGTATTCTGAGGCTGGTCTGACTGCACCCTGTATTCTGAGGCTGGTCTGACTGCACCCCTGTATTCTGAGGCTGGTCTGACTGCACCCCTGTATTCTGAGGCTGGTCTGACTGCACCCCTGTATTCTGAGGCTGGTGTGACTACACCCTGTATTCTGAGGCTGATCTGACTGCACCCCTGTATTCTGAGAATGGTCTGACTGCACCCCTGTATTCTGAGGCTGGTCTGACTGCACCCCTGTATTCTGAGGCTGGTCTGACTGCACCCCTGTATTCTGAGGCTGGTCTGACTGCACCCCTGTATTCTGAGGCCCTCTGACTGCAACCTGTATTCTGAGGCTGGTCTGACTGCACCCCTTTATTCTGAGGCTGGTCTGACTGCACCCCTGTATTCTGAGGCTGGTCTGACTGCACCCCTGTATTCTGAGGCTCCTCTGACTGCACCCCTGTATTCTGAGGCTGGTCTGACTGCACCCTGTATTCTGAGGCTGATCTGACTGCACCCCTGTATTCTGAGGCTGGTCTGACTGCACCCCTGTATTCTGAGGCTGGTCTGACTGCACCCCTGTATTCTGAGGCTCCTCTGACTGCACCCTGTATTCTGAGGCTGGTCTGACTGCACCCTGTATTCTGAGGCTGATCTGACTGCACCCTGTATTCTGAGGCTGATCTGACTGCACCCCTGTATTCTGAGGCTGGTCTGACTGCACCCTGTATTCTGAGGCTGGTCTGACTGCACCCCTGTATTCTGAGGCTGGTCTGACCGCACCCCTGTATTCTGAGGCTGATCTGACTGCAACCCTGTATTCTGAGGCTGATCTGACTGCACCCCTGTATTCTGAGGCTGATCTGACTGCACCCCTGTATTCTGAGGCTGGTCTGACTGCACTCCTGTATTCTGAGGCTGGTCTGACTGCACCCTGTATTCTGAGGCTGGTCTGACTGCACCCTGTATTCTGAGGCTGATCTGACTGCACCCCTGTATTCTGAGGCTGGTCTGACTGCACCCCTGTATTCTGAGGCTGGTCTGACTGCACCCCTGTATTCTGAGGCTGGTCTGACTGCACCCCTGTATTCTGAGGCTCCTCTGACTGCACCCTGTATTCTGAGGCTGGTCTGACTGCACCCTGTATTCTGAGGCTGATCTGACTGCACCCTGTATTCTGAGGCTGATCTGACTGCACCCCTGTATTCTGAGGCTGGTCTGACTGCACCCGTATTCTGAGGCTGGTCTGACTGCACCCCTGTATTCTGAGGCTGGTCTGACCCACCCCTGTATTCTGAGGCTGATCTGACTGCAACCCTGTATTCTGAGGATGTTCTGACTGCACCCCTGTATTCTGAGGCTGATCTGACTGCACACCCTGTATTCTGAGGCTGGTCTGACTGCACTCCTTTATTCTGAGGCTGGTCTGACTGCACCCTGTATTCTGAGGCTGGTCTGACTGCACCCTGTATTCTGAGGCTGGTCTGACTGCACCCTGTATTCTGAGGCTGGTCTGACTGCACCCCTGTATTCTGAGGCTGGTCTGACTGCACCCTGTATTCTGAGGCTCCTCTCACTGCACCCCTGTATTCTGAGGCTGGTCTGACCGCACCCCTGTATTCTGAGGCTGATCTGACTGCACCCCTGTATTCTGAGGCTGATCTGACTGCACCCCTGTATTCTGAGGCTGGTCTGACTGCACCCCTGTATTCTGAGGCTGGTCTGACTGCACCCCTGTATTCTGAGGCTGGTCTGACTGCACCCTCTGTATTCTGAGGCTCCTCTGACTATTCTGAGGCTGGTCTGACTGCACCCTGTATTCTGAGGCTGATCTGACTGACACCCTGTATTCTGAGGCTGATCTGACTGCACCCTGTATTCTGAGGCTGGTCTGACTGCACCCTGTATTCTGAGGCTGGTCTGACTGCACCCCTGTATTCTGAGGCTGGTCTGACCGCACCCCTGTATTCTGAGGCTGATCTGACTGCAACCCTGTATTCTGAGGCTGATCTGACTGCACCCCTGTATTCTGAGGCTGATCTGACTGCACCCCTGTATTCTGAGGCTGGTCTGACTGCACTCCTGTATTCTGAGGCTGGTCTGACTGCACCCTGTATTCTGAGGCTGGTCTGACTGCACCCTGTATTCTGAGGCTGGTCTGACTGCACCCTGTATTCTGAGGCTGGTCTGACTGCACCCCTGTATTCTGAGGCTGGTCTGACTGCACCCTGTATTCTGAGGCTCCTCTCACTGCACCCCTGTATTCTGAGGCTGGTCTGACCGCACCCCTGTATTCTGAGGCTGGTCTGACTGCACCCCTGTATTTTGAGGCTGGTGTGACTGCACCCCTGTATTCTGAGGCTGGTCTGACTGCACCCTGTATTCTGAGGCTCCTCTGACTGCACCCTGTATTCTGAGGCTGATCTGACTGCACCCCTGTATTCTGAGGCTGGTGTGACTGCACCCCTGTATTCTGAGGCTGGTCTGACTGCACCCTGTATTCTGAGGCTCCTCTGACTGCACCCTGTATTCTGAGGCTCCTCTGACTGCACCCTGTATTCTGAGGCTGGTCTGACTGCACCCTGTATTCTGAGGCTGATCTGACTGCACCCCTGTATTCTGAGGCTGGTCTGACTGCACCCTGTATTCTGAGGCTCCTCTGACTGCACCCTTTATTCTGAGGCTGGTCTGACTGCTAGTCTGACTGCACCCTGTATTCTGAGGCTGGTCTGACTGCACCCTGTATTCTGAGGCTCCTCTGACTGCATCCCTGTATTCTGAGGCTGGTCTGACTGCTAGTCTGACTGCACCCCTGTATTCTGAGGCTGGTCTGACTGCACCCTGTATTCTGAGGCTGGTGTGACTACACCCTGTATTCTGAGGCTGATCTGACTGCACCCCTGTATTCTGAGGCTGGTCTGACTGCTAGTCTGACTGCACCCTGTATTCTGAGGCTGGTCTGACTGCACCCCTGTATTCTGAGGCTGGTCTGACTGCACCCTGTATTCTGAGGCTCCCTGACTGCACCCCTGTATTCTGAGGCTCCTCTGACTGCACCCTGTATTCTGAGGCTGGTCTGACTGCACCCTGTATTCTGAGGCTGATCTGACTGCACCCCTGTATTCTGAGGCTCCTCTGACTGCACCCCTGTATTCTGAGGGTGGTCTGACTGCACCCCTGTATTCTGAGGCTGGTCTGACTGCACCCCTGTATTCTGAGGCTGGTCTGACTGCACCCTGTATTCTGAGGCTCCTCTGACTGCACCCTTTATTCTGAGGCTGGTCTGACTGCACCCCTGTATTCTGAGGCTGGTCTGACTGCACCCTTATTCTGAGGCTGGTCTGACTGCTATCTGACTGCACCCTGTATTCTGAGGCTGGTCTGAATGCACCCCTGTATTCTGAGGCTGGTCTGACTGCTAGTCTGACTGCACCCCTGTATTTTGAGGCTGATCTGACTGCACCCCTGTATTCTGAGGCTCCTCTGACTGCACCCCTGTATTCTGAGGCTGGTCTGACTGCACCCTGTATTCTGAGGCTGGTCTGACTGCAACCCTGTATCTGAGGCTGGTCTGACTGCACCCCTGATTCTGAGGCTCCTCTGACTGCACCCCTGTATTCTGAGGCTGGTCTGACTGCACCCCTGTATTCTGAGGCTGGTCTGACTGCACCCTGTATTCTGAGGCTGATCTGACTGCACCCCTGTATTCTGAGGCTCCTCTGACTGCACCCCTGTATTCTGAGGCTCCTCTGACTGCACCCCTGTATTCTGAGGCTGGTCTGACTGCACCCCTGTATTCTGAGGCTGGTCTGACTGCACCCTGTATTCTGAGGCTGGTCTGACTGCACCCCGTATTCTGAGGCTGGTCTGACTGCACCCCTGTATTTGAGGCTGTCTAACTGCACCCTGTATTCTGAGGCTAGTCTGACTGTACCCCTGTATTCTGAGGCTGGTCTGACTGCACCCCTGTATTCTGAGGCTGGTCTGACTGCACCCTGTATTCTGAGGCTGGTGTGACTGCACCCCTGTATTCTGAGGCTGGTCTGACTGCACCCCTGTATTCTGAGGCTGGTCTGACTGCACCCCTGTATTCTGAGGCTCCTCTGACTGCACCCCTGTATTCTGAGCTGGTCTGACTGCACCCTGTATTCTGAGGCTACCTGACTGCACCCTGTATTCTGAGGCTGATCTGACTGCACCCTGTATTCTGAGGCTGGTCTGACTGCACCCCTGTATCTGAGGCTGGTCTGACTGCACCCTGTATTCTGAGGCTGGTCTGACTGCACCCCTGTATTCTGAGGCTGGTCTGACTGCACCCTGTATTCTGAGGCTCCTCTGACTGCACCCTGTATTCTGAGGCTGGTCTGACTGCACCCCTGTATTCTGAGGCTTCGTGACTGCACCCTGTATTCTGAGGCTGGTCTGACTGCACCCCTGTATTCTGAGGCTGGTCTGACTGCACCCCTGTATTCTGAGGCTGGTCTGACTGCACCCTGTATTCTGAGGCTGGTCTGACTGCACCCCTGTATTCTGAGGCTGGTCTGACTGCACCCCTGTATTCTGAGGCTCCTCTGACTGCACCCTGTATTCTGAGGCTGGTCTGACTGCACCCCTGTATTCTGAGGCTGGTCTGACTGCACCCTGTATTCTGAGGCTGGTGTGACTGCACCCCTGTATTCTGAGGCTGGTCTGACTGCACCCATGTATTCTGAGGCTGGTCTGACTGCACCCTGTATTCTGAGGCTGGTCTGACTGCACCCCTGTATTCTGAGGCTGGTCTGACTGCACCCCTGTATTCTGAGGCTGGTCTGACTGCACCCCTGTATTCTGAGGCTGGTCTGACTGCACCCTGTATTCTGAGGCTGATCTGACTGCACTCCTGTATTCTGAGGCTGGTCTGACTGCACCCTGTATTCTGAGGCTGGTCTGACTGCACCCTGTATTATGTGGCTCCTCTGACTGCACCCCTGTATTCTGAGGCTGGACTGACTGCACCCCTGTATTCTGAGGCTGGTCTGACTGCACCCCTGTATTCTGAGGCTGGTCTGACTGCACCCCTGTATTCTGAGGCTGATCTGACTGCACTCCTGTATTCTGAGGCTGGTCTGACTGCACCCCTGTATTCTGAGGCTCCTCTAACTGCACCCTGTATTCTGAGGCTGGTCTGACCGCACCCCTGTATTCTGAGGCTGATCTGACTGCACCCTGTATTCTGAGGCTGGTCTGACTGCACCCCTGTATTCTGAGGCTGGTCTGACTGCACCCCTGTATTCTGAGGCTGGTCTGACTGCACCCTGTATTCTGAGGCTGGTCTGACTGCACCCTGTATTCTGAGGCTGGTCCTGACTGCACCCCTGTATTCTGAGGCTCCTCGACTGCACCCTGTATTCTGAGGCTGGTCTGACTGCACCCTTTATTCTGAGGCTGGTCTGAATGCACCCTGTATTCTGAGGCTGGTGTGACTGCACCCCTGTATTCTGAGGCTGGTCTGACTGCACCCCTGTATTCTGAGGCTGGTCTGACTGCACCTGTATTCTGAGGCTGATCTGACTGCACCCTGTATTCTGAGGCTGGTGTGACTGCACCCCTGTATTCTGAGGCCCTCTGACTGCACCTGTATTCTGAGGCTGGTCTGACTGCACCCTGTATTCTGAGGCTGGTCTGACTGCACCCTGTATTCTGAGGCTGATCTGACTGCACCCTGTATTCTGAGCTTCCTGACTGCACCCCTGTATTCTGAGGCTGGTCTGACTGCACCCCTGTATTCTGAGGCTGGTCTGACTGCACCCCTGTATTCTGAGCTGGTCTGACTGCACCCTGTATTCTGAGGCTGGTGACTGCACCTGTATTCTGAGGCTGATCTGACTGCACCCCTGTATTCTGAGGATGGACTGACTGCACCCCTGTATTCTGAGGCTGGTCTGACTGCACCCTGTATTCTGAGGCTGGTCTGACTGCACCCCTGTATTCTGAGGCTGGTCTGACTGCACCCCTGTATTCTGAGGCTCCTCTGACTGCAACCTGTATTCTGAGGCTGGTCTGACTGCACCCCTGTATTCTGAGGCTGGTCTGACTGCACCCCTGTATTCTGAGGCTGGTCTGACTGCACCCCTGTATTCTGAGGCTGGTCTGACTGCACCCCTGTATTCTGAGGCTGGTGTGACTACACACTGTATTCTGAGGCTGATCTGACTGCACCCCTGTATTCTGAGGATGGTCTGACTGCACCCCTGTATTCTGAGGCTGGTCTGACTGCACCCCTGTATTCTGAGGCTGGTCTGACTGCACCCTGTATTCTGAGGCTGGTCTGACTGCACCCCTGTATTCTGAGGCTCCTCTGACTGCAACCTGTATTCTGAGGCTGGTCTGACTGCACCCCTTTATTCTGAGGCTGGTCTGACTGCAACCCTGTATTCTGAGGCTGGTCTGACTGCACCCCTGTTTTCTGAGGCTCCTGACTGCACCCCTGTATTCTGAGGCTGGTCTGACTGCACCCTGTATTCTGAGGCTGATCTGACTGCACCCCTGTATTCTGAGGCTGGTCTGACTGCACCCCTGTATTCTGAGGCTGGTCTGACTGCACCCCTGTATTCTGAGGCTGGTCTGACTGCACCCCTGTATTCTGAGGCTGGTCTGACTGCACCCCTGTATTCTGAGGCTCCTCTGACTGCACCCTGTATTCTGAGGCTGGTCTGACTGCACCCTGTATTCTGAGGCTGGTCTGACTGCAACCCTGTATTCTGTGGCTGATCTGACTGCACCCCTGTATTCTGAGCTGGTCTGACTGCACCCGTATTCTGAGGCTGGTCTGAACTGCACCCCTGTATTCTGAGGCTGGTCGACCGCACCCCTGTATTCTGAGGCTGATCTGACTGCAACCCTGTATTCTGAGGCTGATCTGACTGCACCCCTGTATTCTGAGGCTGGTCTGACTGCACCCTGTATTCTGAGGCTGGTCTGACTGCACCCTGTATTCTGAGGCTGGTCTGACTGCACCCCTGTATTCTGAGGCTGGTCTGACTGCACCCCTGTATTCTGAGGCTCCTCTCACTGCACCCCTGTATTCTGAGGCTGGTCTGACCGCACCCCTGTATTCTGAGGCTGGTCTGACTGCACCCCTGTATTTTGAGGCTGGTGTGACTGCACCCCTGTATTCTGAGGCTGGTCTGACTGCACCCTGTATTCTGAGGCTCCTCTGACTGCACCCTGTATTCTGAGGCTGATCTGACTGCACCCCTGTATTCTGAGGCTGGTGTGACTGCACCCCTGTATTCTGAGGCTGGTCTGACTGCACCCTGAATTCTGAGGCTCCTCTGACTGCACCCTGTATTCTGAGGCTCCTCTGACTGCACCCCTGTATTCTGAGGCTGGTCTGACTGCACCCAATTCTGAGGCTCCTCTGACTGCACCCTGTATTCTGAGGCTCCTCTGACTGCACCCCTGTATTCTGAGGCTGGTCTGACTGCACCCTGTATTCTGAGGCTGATCTGACTGCACCCCTGTATTCTGAGGCTGGTGTGACTGCACCCCTGTATTCTGAGGCTGGTCTGACTGCACCCTGAATTCTGAGGCTCCTCTGACTGCACCCTGTATTCTGAGGCTCCTCTGACTGCACCCCTGTATTCTGAGGCTGGTCTGACTGCACCCTGTATTCTGAGGCTGATCTGACTGCACCCTGTATTCTGAGGCTGGTGTGACTGCACCCTGTATTCTGAGGCTGGTCTGACTGCACCCTGTATTCTGAGGCTCCTCTGACTGCACCCTGTATTCTGAGGCTGGTCTGACTGCTAGTCTGACTGCACCCTGTATTCTGAGGCTGGTCTGACTGCACCCTGTATTCTGAGGCTGATCTGACTGCACCCCTGTATTCTGAGGCTGGTCTGACTGCACCCTGTATTCTGAGGCTCCTCTGACTGCACCCTGTATTCTGAGGCTGGTCTGACTGCTAGTCTGACTGCACCCTGTATTCTGAGGCTGGTCTGACTGCTAGTCTGACTGCACCCTGTATTCTGAGGCTGGTCTGACTGCACCCTGTATTCTGAGGCTGGTCTGACTGCACCCTGTATTCTGAGGCTCCTCTGACTGCACCCTGTATTCTGAGGCTGATCTGACTGCACCCCTGTATTCTGAGGCTGGTGTGACTGCACCCCTGTATTCTGAGGCTGGTCTGACTGCACCCTGTATTCTGAGGCTCCTCTGACTGCACCCTGTATTCTGAGGCTGGTCTGACTGCTAGTCTGACTGCACCCTGTATTCTGAGGCTGGTCTGACTGCACCCTGTATTCTGAGGCTGATCTGACTGCACCCCTGTATTCTGAGGCTGGTCTGACTGCACCCTGTATTCTGAGGCTCCTCTGACTGCACCCTGTATTCTGAGGCTGGTCTGACTGCTAGTCTGACTGCACCCTGTATTCTGAGGCTGGTCTGACTGCACCCTGTATTCTGAGGCTGGTCTGACTGCACCCTGTATTCTGAGGCTCCTCTGACTGCACCCTGTATTCTGAGGCTCCTCTGACTGCACCCTGTATTCTGAGGCTGGTCTGACTGCACCCTGTATTCTGAGGCTGATCTGACTGCACCCCTGTATTCTGAGGCTCCTCTGACTGCACCCCTGTATTCTGAGGGT